>PVKS010052876.1:0-10584 GCA_004027875.1 Aplodontia rufa
GAGATAAGTTAAAAAGAAACAACTTCAGTTGTAACACAAATATAGCTGCCCCATTTATAGTACAAAATAAATAAATAGGAAGAATTTCTTCTCCAAAAAGACAGAATGTTTGATACACATGCAGAGACATGCATTGACACACTCTGTGCACGAATACTAGGACTTGTTTTAGTGACAATAATCTTTTTGTTGTTATTTTCGGTACTGGGGATCGAACTCATGGCCTTGCATTTGTGAGGCAACCACTCTATTGCTGAGATCCACCCTAGCCCCAGCAGTGATATTAAGGTGAAAAAGAGAAGCATTTATGCTGAGTGCAGGCGCACATCATTCATGCAACAATTGCTTATTCAATTCAATTTATGTCTCATGGTCTCTATTTCCACTGTAAAACAGAGGACACTGGGCACAAGGAGGGCAAGAGATGGCAGAGGGAGCTTGAGAAGAATGTCTAAGAACTGAAGTAGCTGTTTGGAAGGGACGAGGAGCCAAGTCTTCCTGGAAGGACTGTGGCTAATATTACAGAGCCTGGATTTCTGAATTTGTTCCAAGTTGAAGAGTGTGATTTCTTTTTTCCCCTGGAACTGATATGAAGTCAAGATGTGGGAACAATGACATGGGACAGAGTCTATGAATGAAGGCTGAATTTTGCTGACAGGTGAAAAGAATGACAAGGGAGCAAGTCAACTGAGTATTGGTAAATGTGCCAGGCATTTGGTTGAAGTAATGGAAATGAACCGACAGTTCATAGACCAAGGGGAAGCTCGAAGTATCAGGCTGAAACAAGAGATGGAAACCAAGGAACACCTACCAGACAGCCATCACAGGAGGGGCCAGCCAAGATCAGCCTGCAGGAATGGCTGCTTGTGTGGCAGGGGGCCACTTCCACCTCTGGACCTGCCCTGTCAGGATATTGCAGCCGTGAGTATGTTCCAAAATATCCATTTGTCTTTGGAGGTCAAGAGCTGAGACCTCTGGCAGCAGCAGACACTGGCCAAGCCTTGATCATGTGTCTAGTCTTCACCTCCAGGAGGAGGTGAAACAGTTCTCCACAATTAGGAAGGGTTTTAGACACCCAAGAGGAAAGTAAACAGCAAAACACACAATGACAAGCCATTTTATTCATTGTAATCAGAGAATGATTGGTGCTTGGACCATTTTTAGACCATAGGTTTTCTACCTATCCCAATTCATAACCAAGAGTCTGGCACTTAAGCTAAGTGGGACAATAAATGAAGATTCTTTTCTTCTATAGATTTTCTAAATTTACAATTTATTTTTAAAGCATAGAAAGTTGAATCTACCATTTGTCCTGACAATCACTAAATCGGATTATTTGCACAACTTCAAGGTATGATATAGTGGAGCCACCAAAGCCTATAAAACCCAGCCACATTAGTCTTTTGCTTCATTAATTAGGTATCAATAATGCTTTATTTGTATAGACATAAGCTAAACAACTTAAGCCATCTGTCTACTGTCAGATTTGGAGGGGGTTATGTATTATTGTTGATCGCTTATCTGTTTGCTCTAAGATCCATTCTCTGGCCTCTCCCAGCTCTACTCTGTATTTTAAGGAGCTTTCTTTCTTCACTCCCTGGTGGGAGTGAACTCAGAGGTGCTTAACCACTGAGCCACATCCCTAGCCCTTTTTATTTCTTATTTTGAGTCAGGGCCTCACTAAGTTGCTGAGGCTAAATTTGAACTTGCGATCTTTCTGCTTCATCCTCCCGAGTAGTTGGGATTACAGGTGTGTGCCACCATGCCCGGCAAGGACCTATGTTTCTCAGGCTCCCTTACCAGTTGGCTTCTTGGGAAATTCAGAGGCAGCAGAGGTAGACTTAGGGCAAGGAGTTTCTTTCTTTCTATGCACGTGTGCACCTCTGGCATACTCACCTGTAGCAGCTGGGTGATCTTCCTGCTCTCACCTTCTATCCACCAGCTGTCCACTCCTTCTGTGCCTGTCCCCCAGTGACAACATCTCCTTATCCTATCGATATTCCAGTCCTAGTGATGTCTTCCTGCATCTCTAATCTCTGGGTAGTCTCATTGTTCACTATTTTCCTTCTCAGACTTTCTATAAGTTCCTTGTACTAAATTCTCATTGTTTTAAAGACTTAGAATTCTATCTGTTTTCTTTTCTAGATCCTGAACAACATAATATTCATAGCAAAATCTAAGGACTGCAGAATTCCTTGATCTTCAGATGAATTCAGCCTAATCCCTGAGAACATTTCCATTCAAGTGGAAAGTCATAACCTGACAATCAAATCTCTCTTTGCTCCTAGATTCTGAGCTAGACTCCATATTCCAGCCATAAAAATGGGTTTCTGGCAAATGAAATATGAGTAGAATTTATGTCGGCATTTTCATGCCTGAATCATAAAAGACCGGCCTTTCTCCCTTTTTGTTCTTCTGACTGGACATCAACACTCTAGACACCCTGGAAGTACATGTTGAAGATGTCAATGTATCCATCTGCCTGTGTCCTTGACTGTCTAAAGGAAGCAGGCTCTTCCCCTACAAGCCATTCTTCCTACATACACTTGACATGAGTGAGAGAGAAACTTCTGTTATGGTGGGCCACTGAGATTTGGGAGTTAATCTGTTTTAGTATTCAATGTTATCTTTTTTTTTCAATGTTATCTTAACCATCATATAATCTGAGAAACATTTTTATTAGAAAAAAAACAGTGGTTAAGAATGGAAATAGATAGGCTTGGAATCCCAGCTCTACCATTTATGGCCTGTGTGGCTTTTTAGCTGAGTCACTTAATCTCTAAATCAGTTTCTTTTGCTATAAAATGGGGATAATAACACCATTATTCCATGGTGACATGGTAAGCAATTACTATACAGAAATCTATGATATTATCTGTATACATAATTCCATACACAATTAATGTATTATATTGCATGCAATGAGTTAGAACTTGATATAACTTGATAGCAGTCAATTTTGTTACTAGTCAATTGGAAAGCAGATTAGATCTTAAAAAGAGCTTCACTTGCTCTGTGTGCTATTTTAAGTAGACAGTGTCTCATGTGACCTTAAAGTGCATCAGTGTAAGTTGAGTAAAATGCTATTTTTAGATAAATGGAACTTCATTATATAGTTAATCACATGGACATTGAGCTTTCTTCCTGGGGTTGTCATCAGATTTTCCACCACATTACTGAAACATAACGCAGCTGATTCCATCCTGCCAAGGAAAGTTCAATGTGCATGTAGCAGGGTAAATAAGCCCAGGACTTCACAGAGCAGACTCACTTGACCCCTGCCCCCTGCAGTTAGGACTGATGACTCCTTTTTTCTCACCCTTGCTGCATAGTTGACACTTAAAACATTTACTTGTTGTCCAGCTTGTCTCTTGTATTTGCATACAGGAAATAAATGAATCAATGGAAGAAAGCGAATGAGGGATGGTTTACAGATCACAGGGTACCAAGGAGTTGGGGGAAGAAGCACTACGGTCTATACTATGGGGGGCTGCTAAGAGCCGTGGGACTGAAGGAGTGGACACAAGGAAAGGTGACTGGAATCTGGCTGGGAGAGGCTGCTTTGCAAGAGCTGTGACTTTTGGAGTGACTGTAGTCACTGCAAAGCCTTAATGAGGCAGGGAAGGAGATAGGTTAAAAAAAAGCTTCACCTGTCTCTCTTCCTGCCCTTTTTCTCTGATTCTGCCTCCCATTTACTGAACCCACCCAAAACCAGAAGAAAGGGAGCTCATTTGGGGCTGTTCATGAAAGTCAGCCTCCAGGGGCCACTGGGCAAAGTGGAGAAGGGTGGAACAGATCAGAAGAGCAAAGGAGAATACCCTGCTCTTTACTCCCACTGGACTGTGAGCTTCCGAGGAGTCCCTATCTTATTGCCTTTGTTCAGTGTTCAGGGAAGGATGGATGTTAATGGATCTTAGATGAACAATTGAATGTGGAGTGTTTTAGTCAGCTTTTTCATTGCTGTGACCCAAGGACTCAACAAGAACAATTTGAGGCAGAAGAGTTTATTTGGTGGTTCTTGTTTCAGAGTTCTTAGTCTGCAGAAGGCTGGGTTCATTCCTTTGGGCTGTGAGGCAGAACATCATGGCAGAGGGCATGGCTTCAGGGAGCAGAGAAATTCCACACCAGATACAAAATATGTACCCCAAAGGCACGCCCCCAATGACTCCCCTCCTCCAGCCACACCCTATCAGCCTACAGCTAGCAGTTAGTCCCATCAGGGGATTAGCTCACTGACCGAGTTAAGGATCTTCTTAAGGTGGAGGCCACCTTTCATCCAAACCATAACATGGAGAATGAAGGTTCTTGCATAGAAAGTTGAACAAAAATGTGTAATGTCTCTATATCCGTAACTTGCCTTTGGCATACCAAATCTTCCTCCTGGAAATGCCAACTCTGACTCAGGGGCAATCTGCTTTATGAGCCCTTTGCACCCCAGTTCCTGAGCCCCATTCTTTATCACACATCGACATTTGCTCTTCTCTGAGGTCATTCCTTACCTGTGGCCACAGTGTCCTCCAGTGCAGGTCGGTTTCCAGTTTCCCAGGGTGTAGTGTTGAATCTGAAGCTTTTCAAAAAGTCAGAGGGCTTCCTTCCACCAGTGCCTAATTGTCTGCTGCTCCTTATCCTGGATTTCCTTGACCTTTTCCTTTGTATCTCTGGATGCACGAGAGCTTGAACTTGAACATTCAGGCTGATTCTCATTTCCTTGACCTTTCCCTTGATGGTTTTAGAGATGCACTAAGGCTTGCATTTTGACCTTCTGGCTGATATTCTTTTTATTCTTTAGTGTAGATCCAGCTCTGTCATTTGCTGAAGATTTCCCAGGTAATAAATAAAAAGTTTGCTAATAATGGCAAAAAGAGCCTGCAGGTGAAGGAGCAATAACTATTTCATAGCATCTCAACTTAGGGCAGAGCGGTAGCTCTCACAGGGCACAGTGGGAATGTACTGCAGAGTCTGGTACATTGATGCTCCATTTGATGTGTTTCTTTTACATTCTGGTTCAGAAAAATATTTTAGAGATGACTAGCATGTAATAAATCAACATTTTTTGGGACTCCAATAAATAGAATTTGCATTTATTGGAAAAAGCCAAAAAATTTTTTGTGAAAGTTATAAAAACTCAGGTATATTGAGCTTTAGGATTTGCATAAATATTTGCTAAAGTCTTCATTTTTAACAACTCTCACTAATCAATAAGCTCCTTTGCATTTTCCTCTTTGTGTCATTCATGTTTTGTTTTGGTCATGACTTTGTCGTGTAAAATTCGCCAAGCTTATGTAGGAAGGAGTTTTTCTGGGAAATGAGATGATTTTCCTTCTGTATATGATGGCTGAAATGGGAACCTGAGGATATAAAATAATAAGTTCATACTGTGTACATGCATGTATACATACGTGTACACATATGTACATGTATGTTTCATCTCTTATTCATGAACTTATTTTTTGCATACCTTTCTGTGTGAGTCATAACTATACCTGATGTACCAGAATTTAATGAAAAGGGAGGCATAGTTCCTGCCCCAGAAGAACTTCTCTGGTCAGAGAGAAGTGGAGAAGCTTCTAAAAAGGAAAAGTAAACAACATTGGTAGAATTTGAAATAATAAGGATCTAAAATAGAATGACTTACCCAGTTGTGGGTTTTTTCCCTCCATTATGATCTGAATGTTCTACCTAGGTAGTCATTATATTTTAGAAAAGACATTAAGGGATTATTTTTGCATCAGGACTAAAAAAAAGTGATACAAAAGCAGGTAAAAACATTGATATGTGATTCTAAATATCCACTTATTGTCACTGGATTCTAAAAATATTTTATGATATGATGGAAGTAATCACAGGCTCTGTCAGCACATAACAACAAGGAAAAGCGAATAAATTAATTAGTATGGGGCTGGGGTTGTAGCTCAGTGGTAGAGCAGTTGCCTAGCATGTGTGAGACATTGGGTTCGATCCTCAGCACCACATAAATATAAATTTAAAAAAGTATTGTGTTGATCTACAACTAAAAATAAATAAATAAATGCATCAGTACATCTAAGAATTAAATACTAATCTAAAAAGATTCAATCTGCCCTTTTTCTCTATTTCGTAGCTTTACTGGTTCCTGAGTTTGATCAGGGTTTCTCAATGCCAGCACTGTGGACATTTGCAGCTGGGTGAGTATTTAATGTTTGGGGCTGTCCTGTATATTGCAAAATGTTAAGCAGCACAGTGGCCAGTAGCATCATTCTCCTGCCACTAACACCTGAGTGGTAAAAACCCAAAATGCCTTGGGATATTACCAGATGTCCCCTGGCATGGGGAGGGAGGCAAAACCACCCCTGCTGGGAACCACCTGTTAAGACAAATGAGTACATTTCCCCCTCCCCCAAATAAATCCTGAAGGTTCAACAGAGGATCCCATTTGTGAGATAGAGTATGGGGTTTGGACAGAAAGGGGAAATTTTAAAAAAAATTATGCAAAGAAGTACATCTTTTTTTTGAGTTTTTTTTTTAATTAGAAGTATATAGAGATACAATTGAGGGGGGAAACATTATCAAACCAACAGTAATCAATGTATATATACTTTGTTATCCAGGGGTAATGCCAAAACATGGGTGGCCACCTTGGGTTTCACCTGTTGCATGAGTTCTTTCCCCCAGAAGAGCTCATGCGTTAAATGGTTAAATGGGTATCTCGTGGAGGAATGACATCGGCTTCTGGGATGGTTCCCCCATATTCCCACTATCCAGTCTCCTATGAGTTCTTCATACACCCTCTCCCCTCCCCATCCCCCTCCCTATGTCTCCAAGTATCCTAGGGAGCCATCCCCCTATTATTCTGAGAGTCATTCAATTTGAAGTTTTGTTAGGTTAGCCGTCTAACCTACTGCTTCCCCATATACTCTAGCATCAACAGATGAGAGAAACCATTCGGCCCTTGAGTCTCTGAGATTGGTAGACTTCATTAAGCATAATTCTTTCCATCTCCATCCATTTGATATCAAAAGCTGTAATATCGTCTCAAAGAAGTACATTCTTAATTGCACCTAAAAGTCTCAATTATTCCTGAAAGAGGGCACACAACATAGTATTCTGAGAAGGTCATGTTCTGAGGCTTAGATGTGCTTGTCAGTGACCTCTGCTGGCGGAGCACAGGAACTTTCTGCACCCGTGCTGGTAGAGACTGTTTTCATCTGGTGAACATCCACAGACCAAGGTCTTTGGTGCAGTTTGTTGAGGCAAGTGACCTTTCCCCAGGGTTTACGCTGTCATCTCAAGGTGAGTGCAAGATACTGGTGGCATGTTCATTCGAATGAGTCCCATGGAAATGACTTTCCTTGTCTGGAGGGAGCAAGTCAAATTGCTCAGCTTTTGATGGGCAGTGCTGTCCCATAAGTTGGAGTCAGTACCATGATCGATTCTCAGTGCTGTGCAGAATTACCTCATTTGTACTGGCAGCGTTGGCCTGTTCTGAAACTCTAGGGCTTTAGACATCGGTTTCCTTTTTAGAAATGCTTTATATTTTATGTAGGAAATTGGAGGATATTTTTATCTGAACACCTGGCACCAGAATTCCTTTTAGGGAGAGAGTTGACTTTACAGGAAAAAATACTTGGTAAATACTTGAAATGGAGTTGGAGATGTCTCAGGTACATTTGGCAAAAAAAAAGGTCATCATGATTGCAAATACTCTATGGGAATTTAGGGGATAATTCTGCTTTGTTATTGAAGATGAGATGAAAGAAGGAAAGGAAAGAAACAGAGGGTAAAGGAACAAGCAAAATGGCAAAATGGGTCATATTCACCCTCCCTGGGACCCCCCAAATATCAGATATCTTTTTTCTGTACTATCCCTTTTTATTTATTTATTTTTAAATTTTTATTCGATAAACATGGTCTTACAACTTGGAGGGGTTCATTGTCAAACAATCAAGAACAAAAGTGTAATGACAGAGCAAGCCAATATTGGTGCCAGATCATGGTTTCCCCCTTTGGGTTCCCCATGGTTCCTTGATTTGCTTTACTTAAGACCCAAGTTAATTGGACTTCTCATGGAAGTCAGAGGTTCCCCTTGGATTAGATTCATGCATACTACCTCCCTCTTGTCACCTTTATCTCCTTCCTATTTCCTTCCCCCTTCTCTTCCCCCCTCCCTATGTCCCCCAGGAATCTTAGCACAGTTCCCCATGATCATGTAAGAATTCATACATGAAGAGGTAATTGTTAGGTTAGCCATCTAAAGTACTGATTCTGCTTATATTCTAGCATCCACAAATGAGAGAAAATATTCGGCCCTTGACTCTGAGTTTGAGATACTTCACTTAGCATAATATTTTCCATCTCCATCCATTTGGCTGCAAATGCCATAATATCATTTTCTCTAATAGCTGAGTAGTACTTCATTGTATATATGTACCACAGTTTTTGGATCCATTCATCAAGTGAGGGGCATCCAGGTTGGTTCCACAATTCAGCTATAGTAATTTGAGCTGCTATAAACATTGATGAAGCTGTATCTCTATAGTAAGCTGAAAATACCGGATATCTTTATCTATTTGGGACATTTTAGGCTGTGAGTAATAGAATACTAGACTCATTAAGGCTTGAATAAGTGGGAATTTTTAAAAAATCACAGACATGTTGTTGTTGGCATAAATTCAGTAGTTCAGGGATGCCCTTCCACTGGGCACTCAGACACTCTATCTCCACTTTACCATCCTTATCTGTGGGCTTCTGTGCACATGCTTGCCACATTAAATTCTCAAGGTGTCTGCTGTGGGTACGTTAAATTCATGGTAAGGAAAGGAGAAGGAAAAAGAGGAAAGGACCATGTTCTTTTGAGAAAGTAAAATCTCTCCCAAAACACCTCTAGCAAGTTTCTACTTGCACCACATGGTCTCCCTGAACACAAGAGATGAAAGGAAATAATTAGCTTTTAGATCCCTTTTAATAGAGACAGGCAAGGGAGGTGGCATGGAGTTGGATTGGCCAACCGGGAAGATCCGCCACATCCATGGAACCCATAAATGTGGCTATGGGTGGGTTCGTTTGGGAGGTCAAAGGGGAGCTGAGTTTCACGCTGGGCGTTGATGTGAGCAAAGCAGTTTATGGGGAAGGAGCGGCCATGCAGCAGGGAAGCAGAAATCGTGCCAAGTGCTTTGGGCTTCCATAGACTGTGGCTTGCAGAGCTGGGACAGGTCAGGACAATGAGATATCATGGCTGGGTTATATTGACCACTAGTTAATGATCAATTCCTGCAAATACTTCCTCTTCATGGGCTTCAAATTTGCTACTTTCTCACCATCCCTTCTTTAACATTACCACTAAGGTCTTCCATACCATTCCCGTAATTTCTATAACTGGCTTATTTCTCTGCCTTCAGCTTTTCCTCTAACCTCATTTGGCTTGCTGGGGTCTAGCAAGTGTCTCATACTTTAAAAATCCCCACAAAATCACTTTCACAGAAAAATCATATAATTAATACATAGCTAAAAAACAGATTGTCATTGATGGTAGTAAAAAGTTAGGAACAAAATTAGTCATTGTAATGCTGGAGTTGTGATGTCCCCTCTTCTGCTCCTGAGACCTCCCTTCTCCAACACAGAAGTCCTTCAGCCTGGATCCCTTAGTCTTTGCCTTAGCAGCATGTAGCACCTTTGGGTTCCCAGGGCCCAAAGAAGAATCACTCTATAGCTTATGGTGTAAATTATTTGTAAAGTTAAAGAGAAAAGTTGTCTTTCTCCCTAAAAGGAAACAGGAATGTATTACAACAAACTGAACAAGGACCATAAATAGAATGTGTTTTAGAATATTTGATTATTGTGGGAAAATGGTTGGAATATCTCACTAAGGAGAAAAAGTGGACTCCAATACAGCATGCATGATTTGAGTTTTTACATACTCATACACACAAGCAGCTCCAGACACATAAGGTACGGGTGCCATTGCTTTATACTGCATTTTAGGCACCAGTTTTAGAATTTAATCTTGAGTAAGGTGTGTTTCCACTATCTTGCTTAATCAGCATAATAAAAGATCTATTGATATGTATCAAGTTCATAGTTGCTTAATATTAAAACACAGCAGAGTAAATACTGCCAGTAAGCAGGACTATTTTAGAATTCTCCACCCCACTCCCCAGGTTACTGTAAGACACTAAATTCATTTCTTCTACTTGAGCAGATGGAAAAACATTCCATGCTCATGGTTAGGTAGAATCAATATAATAAAGATGGCCATTCTACCCAAAGCCCTTTACAAATTTAATGCAATCCCCATCAAGATACCTATGGCATTTTTCAGAGATATAGATAAAGCAATTCTCAAGTTCATATGGAACAACAGGAGACCCAGACTAGCCAAAACACTACTCTATAGAAAGGAAGAAATAGGAGGTATCTCAATCCCTGACCTGAAATTATATTACAGAGCTGTAGTAGCAAAAACTGCATGGTATTGGTATCAAAACAGAACCGAAGACCAGTGGAACCGAATAGAAGATCCTGAGACAAACCCTCATATCCTTAACTATTTGATCTTTGATAAAGGGGGCAAAACTATAGTGTGGAAGAAAGATAGCCTGTTCAACAAAT
>PVKS010052877.1:0-10589 GCA_004027875.1 Aplodontia rufa
CTCTTTACCAGGAATGCCCTCAGGCTGCCATTGTAACTAGCTATGCCATGGCTCCTCATTTTCCACTTGAAATATTTTCCTCAATATTCTGCATCTTTGCATTGTTATTTCATGAGGAGAAAGTACTTCATGTGGCCTCTGCATCAAGATTTCCCATCCTTACATTATTTCATTTTGGGCACAGCAGTTCCCATGGCCTCTGCATTCCAAGCTATAGCTGAGCTTCTCTTAAACAGGCCAGGCTGAACACATTCCAGTTCACCCTGGATATTTCAGAAATTGTGCCAGTAGTGTGTAGTCTATGACCTCTTGGACCCTCTGTGTGCAACACAGATGGCTTTCCAGGTCCAGGTCCATTTTTCTCACCGCCTGGTCACACCTTCAGTCCTAAACATTTAGAGATTTCTTAGAGTCCCTGAGTACAAAACTAGAGGATATTCATGGCCTAAGGGCCTATCCATCTCCTATTCCTGGATTGTCAGCTCCAGTACATTGATATAATGCAAGAATCTCTTTTTGTGACAGAATAGATAAACTTGGCCAGCAAAGTCAGAAACAGATGTGGTCAGGGGTCAAATATTCTATTAAGTGATTATAAACCCCCCAGATTTATTCCCTCACCACAAGGCCACTGTAAGGACTAGAGGGAATATTTTGGGACACTGGGATGCTTTCAAAGGACACCACGATGAATGTACATATGATAGCCATATTTCTGAGTCAGGAGCCTTAGTGTGTGTGTGCATGTGCATGTGTGTGAGTGTGGGTGTGTATCACATCATATAAGGATTGTATCTAGAGGTGCTTAACTACTGAGTCACATCCTCTTTTTTTAAAATTAGAGACAGTGTCTCACTAATTTTCTTAGGGCCTCACTAAGTTGCTGAGGTTTGCTTTCAATTTGCCATTTTCCTGCCTCAGACTCCTGAGCTGTTAACAGCTGTGCACCATTATGCCTGGCTATTGAAAGCATTTTGTATTTTGATAACTAGCAATGCTTTTGTTGATTGAAATATTTATTATACATAATTTCTGTGAGTTTAAAATAAAGCACTTGGAATTAACCATGATAAATTCACCTGTTTCACTGCAGCCTGGGAACAATAATGAATTTTCTGTCGATGTATTTAGGGAAGTCAGTATGAAAGATAACAGACAAGTAGGGAGCCTCTTAAAACTGTGTACTGGCAAGTATTCAGTAGACATGTCAGACTACAATATGAAACATGAAACTATCTATATTTGTATTTAAATAGAGATTCCATAAGAGCACCACTAGACTATGTCAGAAGGCTAGTGTGAAGACCTAGGAAATGCCAGATATTCCCTCAGGTCCTGGTGCTCAGGTAGCATGAGGTGCTGTGTTTGTATCCCCTCCTAACTACAGGGCTTTGGTAATGCACATGCATTTTCCTCCCCTGACAACAGTCTATAGGTATCTGCTCTGAGTAGCAGTTATCTGCATTAGTGTAGATTATTCCTCTTTGTTGCTGCTGGGAATGGATTCAGGCTGCCATGGAAACCAGGTATTCTGGGAGCTCCCTACTTGTAACATATTCCTCATTCTCTTCAGATTCACGTTGCTGTTTCGTTCAGGTAAGATGCTTCCACTGGTCCTTGCCTTCCCAGATGCATTTGTGAACTCCTCTTATGATAATGGGAATATTATTTGAATTGAATTGGAATCTGCCTTAGCGATCCCTGGGAGTGTGGAAGTTTCAGCTTTGGGAAGCTCTGCTTGGAATTTGGGTGTGCCTAAGAGTCCTAAATATATCTTCTTTGTGGTGTGCTACAAGTTTCTCACCCTGTAATCAAAAGGATCTGTTGGAAAACCATGAGCAAGATTATGCCCATCCCCAGCACTGTTGGCTTCCCCCTCCCCAAACACATAGCACAGTCAAAAGCAGGTTCTGTAACATGATGGGAAAATTTGAGAAGCAAGACCAGAACAATACAGGGGTTCAGTATTCTCTCTCTTGAGTAAATGGGAATCATCCACGTGTGTGATTAGGATAGTCCTTGCTCCCTTTGGTGATCTGATGCCTCATATAATTTCAACTTCCATTAGAGCCAGTGTGCTCAGCACTTAGTAGGGTGCCTTGCACTCTTGCTCTCTGTGAGAACTCAATGTACATTTACTGAATCAGTTCATCAAATCACACAGCCAGCCACTTGACAGTTCATTTTTCTAAAAAAAAAATACAAGTTTGAAGATGGGTCACATAAAATATGTAAAGAGAATAAAGGTAAGTATAAAAATACAAATAGTTGTGCCTGAACCATGAGGATAGCTGTCACATTTGTGCTTTATTAAGAATATAACACCCAAAAGGAAGAAAAAACTACATAATTTTTTTAATGGTATAAGTGTCACCACTAGTCTTTGAATAGAGTTACCATTGTCTAAGTCAGGGCAGTGTCTGTAGGTATCATCACAAATGGGTGACTACTTCTTTCAATGAGAGATAGTATTCAGGCTCTGAGTCATTAGTTGGCTTCCTGATGATCATGTGCTAGTATTGATCCCCAGATTTGAAGAGAACAAACTTGCCTTGGGCAATGCCAAGGATAATTTTCCCATAAGAAACCAGTTTATGGGCTAGAAAACTTTCTTGATGTTCTCTTTATAAAATTTGAGAGAATAAAAACTAATATTGATGTGTTGTTCCCCAAATTAATGATTAATAGTTATTTCAGGTAGCTCAGCATATTCATTACATTTTATTAAATCAAATATAAGTGTTATCTATACAATGAAAATTAACCTAGGAAATCTTCATAGGTCAAAAACACAATGAGAGGTTTTTGAAAAGTGTGAGCTTCTGTGCCAATAAAAGAAAATGAAGTTCAACTAGAAACAGAAATGAGGATTGAATCCTGTCCAGGGTGGAGAGAATTCACATATCAGAGCATGTTATTGTGGTCCCCCAACTGAGGTTCCTGATCTCCCAAAACAGTAATGTGCTATGAGTCAATTGTCCTCAGCACATGAAGACCATCTTGTGAGGGTTATTTCTTGCTCAGTGCTGGGTGCATAGTTGGCTTCAAAATATATTCACTGACATTATAGTGACATGGCAATATCTATGTTCATAGCAGCTCAATTTACAATAGCTAAATCATGGAAGCAACCCAGATGTCCCTCACTGGATGAATGGATCCAAAAGCTGTGGTACATATATACTATGGAATTTTACACAGCAATTAGAAACAATGATATTGCAGCCTTTGAAGGTAAATGGATGGCTATGGAAGAAATTGTGCTGAGTGAAATCAGCACAACCCAGAGAACTAAGGGTTGAATGTCATCTGTGGAGGCTGGAACTATACCCTGGCCATTGAGAGAGGTGGTCTATTATCAGGTGTTAAATCTAGATATTGTATAATGTTACACAACCTTTTTTTAGAGATGTTGTGGGAAGGGGAAGGGAGGGATAAGGATGAGTAATTGAGGGGGCACTCTTGGAGGTAAATCCAATTTTCAGAATCTATATACAGTGTATATTATTTTGTTAAAATTTGTATGCTTGTTCAACAAATAAATTTCTCAATAAAAAATTTTTCACTGAATCTACTTGAGAGGAGACATAATCTTTTTTGTTCAGGTGTGGGAAGCATATAGGCCATGAGATTGTGTACATGCCATGAGGCAGGTCAGTTACTGGAAGGTGGCTGAAAGGTTAATTGTCAAGAGAGATTGATTATCTTGTTGTTGTAGATTGACCTTCGCTGAAACCAGGTGTGTGCTCTTTAATGGTTGATATGCATCTTGCTTGGAATAGTTTCCCCCGGCCACATGCCGAGGTTGTCCGGTAAATTGTGACTTGTTTGTAACTTCTGGGGTATGTGGAAGTAGATGAATTTTGTAACTATATAACTGCACTAAAAAAGAAATTAAAATAGGAACTTCTTTTTATACGAACTACGGCTGTTGTCTTGCTGCTTCACTGGATGAACTTGGCAGATGGAGGCCCACACGGGGAACCCTTAAAACAGAGAAAAAATTGTTAAGTAAAGGTTTTGTTTCTGCCTAAGAGCAGGGATTCATAACGTGTTGCCCGAGAGCAGGAACCTGCATTGACAGGGGTCGCTACAAGCGAGGCTCTAGAGGAATATTTTTGTTGTGTGTCCTGTATGTTTCTTTTATTGTTTTTTCTGTTTTTCTTTCTATATTCCTGTCTGTCTTTAATTGTTATGGGGTCAGAAGTTTCTCGCTTGAGAATGGAACTTTCTTTAAGAGAATTATTAAAAAGAAATGGTACTCCTTTAAAAACAGCAACTGTGCGAAGTTTTGTGAGAACCATAGAAAAACATGCTTGTTGGTTTATTGAGGAAGGATTACTTAATGTCCCTCAGTGGGAGCATCTGGGAGTGGATCTAAGAAAAACTGAGGCTTCCAATCCTCTTCCAGTTGGGACTTTAGCCATTTGGTCTTTGATTAGTAGCTGTTTGGTGTCTTCCAATGGAGACATGGTTGAGCCCCTTATGGAGGCTAAGCAGGCATTGGAGGAGGTTTCACAAAAGGGACAGAGTGAAATAAATGATGATTCTGCATCAGATGAGGACAAAGGGTTATCTCAGGATGCATTGCATAAATTGGACTTAAAACATCATTCCTCCTTTCCATCTGCCCCTACCCCTCCACCACCTCCTTCACTCTCTAGCAATCCTTTCTTGGAATTACTGCCTCCTAGTCATGAAAAACGTAAGCAGTTCAATATTTGCCCAGTAATGCAAAGTTCTGACTTAATTGATGTAGCTGGGCTGAGACAGAGGCCAGATAATTTGTTTTATCCTGTGTTTGAGGATCAGCAGAACCAGAGACTTCACCAGGTCTTTCCTTTCAAGGATGTTAAGCTGTTAAAAGAAGCAGTTATGACTTATGGAGTTCAAGTTGCATTTACTTTGTCTATGCTAGAATCTGTTGGAAATAAAAATTTAACACCTACTGATTGGACTAATTTGGCTAAATCATGTTTGTCAGGAGGGCAGTATTTAACCTGGAAGGTTGGCTTCCAGGAGACTTGTTTAGAGACGGCATGCAGGAATGCTGCCTCAGGAAACCCTCAGTGGAATCTAGACATGCTCATGGGGATGGGTCAATATGAAGAGCAAGCTCAGCAGATAAACTACCACCCTGGTGTTTATCAACAAATTTCAGCGGCTGCCTGTAAAGCTTGGAAAACTTTATCTGGTTCGGGAAATTTGCAGGGTCAGCTTTCTAAGGTAATTCAAGGAACTAAGGAACCATATGCTAATTTTGTGGATAGGCTAATACAGACTGCTAGTAGGATGTTTGGGGATATGGAGCAGGTCATGCCTCTTGTCAAGCAACTGGCATATGAACAAGCTAATAAATGGTGTAAAGAGGCTATTAGACCATGGAAAAACAAAGACATTTCTTCATATCTTAAGGCCTGTAAGGACATAAATGAAACTACTGGGACAGGTTATGGCTGCCACTATTACTTCTGGCCTTAAAAAAACTCCTTCTGGGGGCAACAATAATAATAATTGTTATAAGTGTGGGCAGCCTGGACATATTTGAAAAAATTGTCCTTCTAAGGAGAGCAGAGGCCCTGCCCCTGGGCCATGTCACCGTTGCTTTAAAGGCAATCATTGGACTAGTGAGTGTCGTTCTGCTAGAGATAAGGATGGAAATCTCTTGACTCCTTTAGAGTCAAAAAATGGGAATCAGGGACCTCGGTCCTGGGGCCCACAAATATACGGGGCTATACAGATGGTACCCTGAACACACTATCCCTAACACCCCCTTCCGACAAACCACAGGAAGCGCAGGATTGGACCTCTGTGCCTCCGCCAGAGCAATATTAACCCCAGAAATTGGGGTACAGCTCAGTCCTACTGCTGTTCAAGGGCCTTTACCTAAGGGTACGGTGGGATTAATTCTTGGCAGAAGTTCTTCTGCCCTAAAGGGCCTCTCTATAGTACCTGGAGTGGTTGATGCTGATTTCACTGGAGAGATAAAGATTCTTGCTGCAGCACCTAGGGGAGTAGTCGCTATTTCACCCAGTGATAATATAGCTCAATTGTTAATTTTACTCAGTCTTCATGAAAACTATCCAGCTAAGGATAAAGAGCGTGGTGATAAAGGCTTGGGATCTACTGGAGTGGATATAGCATTCCTCTCCTTGGATTTAAAAAACAGACCTATGGTTTCTTTGATGATTGAGGGTAGGCCCTTTCAGGGTCTCTTAGATACTGGAGCTGATCAAAGCATTATTAAGAGCCTAGACTGGCTGCAGAATTGGCCACTGGATATGGCAGATAGCACTCTCCGAGGGTTAGGGATAGCCACTAATCCTAATAAGAGTGCAAAATTTTTATCATGGAAAGATGATGAAGGGTACACAGGCAGGTTTCAACCTTATGTACTTGATAGTCTTCCTGTCAATTTATGGAGAAGAGATGTAATAGAATCCATGGGAATTAAGTTAGTTTCAGACATTCCCTACAGTAACACGGCTGCTGAATGTATGATGTTGGAGCAGGGTCATGTCTGGAGGAAGTCCCTCGGAAAACTTCCTCAAGATTATGCTCCTCTTAAGTTAGGCCAATCACAGATGGATACAAAAGGATTGGGTTTTTCATAGGGACCACTGACGTTTTAAAAATCACCTGGGTTTCTAATCACCCCATTTGGGCTCCTCAGTGGCCCCTCTCCAAAGAAAAACTTTGTGCAGCCCAGAAACTTATTAAGGAACAGCTAGAGCTTGGCCATATTCAACCTTCCACTTCGCCTTATAATACTCCTATCTTTGTGATCAAAAAGAAAACTGAAAAATAGAGACTATTACATGACCTACGAGCCATTAACTTCATTATGGAACCTATGGGTCCTACTCAATTGGGATTACCTGTATTAACTGCTCTACCATTGGGGTGGCCTACTATTTTTATTGATATTAAGGATTGCTTTTTTTCTATCCCTCTTCACCCTGCCAATACTAAATATTTTGCATTCTCTCTTCCTACTACTAATAATGCTTCACCTAATCAGCATTATGAGTGGACTGTGCTCCCCCAAGGAATGGCAAATAGTCCTACTATATGTCAGGTCTATGTTGATCAGGCTCTTCAATCCATTCGTGACACTTTTCCAGATTTGCTAATTTATCATTACATGGGTGATATTTTACTTGCTCATTCTCAGGATTCTATTTTACAAAAGGATTGTTGCTCTTTTAAGCGTTTTGAAATGCTGGGGCTTGACTCTAGCCCCTGAGAAGATTCAATCGACTGATATTAAACAATTTCTTGGATCTACTATATCTAATACATTAGTCAAACCTGCAAAAATTAACCTTCGTAAGGATAATCTGTCTACTTTAAATGATTTTCAAAAGCTGCTCGGTGACACCGACTGGATCAGACCTTATCTTCACATTCCCACCTTTGTTCTTTCTCCCTTATTCGATATCTTAAAAGGTGATTCTGATCCCCTCTCCCCTCATTCTCTTACTGTTAAAGGATTAGAAGTTTTGAATCAAATAGAGAGAGCCATGGAATCTGCCCACATTGATCACATTGATTTAAATAAGACTTTGCAATTTATTGTTTTAGCTACGCATTACAGCCCTACAGGTGTTTTTTGGCAGCATGGCCCTCTCCTTTGGATACATGGTACGGCTTCACCTTCTAAGGTCATTACTCAATATCCAGAAGCTATAGCTACTTTTATCATGAAAACACTTAAGGTTTCTCTGGCAACGTTTGGTATGCATCCCCATACGATAATTACTCCTTATAGCATGGAACAACTGCAATATCTCTGTTCTACCCTAGATTGTTGGACAATTCTTTCAGCAAGTACTCAAGCTCAATTTGATAATCATCTCCCTTCTAATCCCTTATTACATTTTTGGACTAGGCATCTGGTGGTCTTTCCAAAAATCACCAGGACTACACCCATAAAAGATGCCACTTTAATATTTACTGATGGATCTAAGGATGGCACTGGAGCCATTACAGCCAATGGATCCACTCAAACCTTTCTGTTCCCAGTCCAATCTGCTCAAAAAACAGAACTATTGACAGTTTTAGCGGTTTTTTTCAGGACATTTTGAACCCTTCAACCTGTTTTCAGATAGCATATATGTAGTTAATGCTGTTCAGAGTCTCGAGCTGGCTGGACACATTGCTGTTCATTCTCCCATTGACCAGCACCTGCTACACTTGCAACAATTAATTTGGGACAGAAAAAATCCCTTTTATATCATTCACATTCATTTTCGTTCTGGTCTCCTGGTCCTCTTTCTCATGGCATTCATGTTACTGATCTCGCCACACGCAATGTCCATATCTTTTCTGCACTGCAATCTGCTATTAATTTTCATAATCAGTTTCATGTTAACTCTTCTACATTTCATCATCACTTTGCTATATCTAAGGAAGAAGCCAGACACATCGTCAAAAGCTGCACTAACTGTGTTATCTTTCTTTCTCAAGTGACTTATGGAGTCAACCCAAAAGGACTGCTACCTAATCATCTATGGAAAATAGATGTCACTCATATTTCTGAATTTGAAAAATTGCAATTTATTCATGTTTCTGTTGATACATTCTCAGGATTCATTATGGCCACACCTTTGTCTGGAGAAAAAACAAAGGACGTTATTACTCATTGCCTCTTAATATTTCCATTCTAGGTTTACTTAAACAACTTAAGACTGATAATGGACCCGCCTATATTTCTAATACATTTAAAAATTTTTGTACTAATTTTAATTTTCAACATATTACAGGCATTCCTTACAACCTGACTGGACAAGGCATTGTTGAAAGGGCTCATCTTACCATCAAGTCTATGTTAAATAAAAACATGACTAAGGATTTGACTCTTCAAGATGGCGATCTGAAGACAAAAGCCTTCCCCTGCACCCCCGTGACTGATCAGGAATCTCCGGCTTCTCACCAGTATTTTGAAGTGTGTTTGGGGAACTAGCATTGTGAATCACCAGTCCTAATTTTAGCAGAGGTTCTGGGGAATAGAGACTTAGGAGCGACGAGGGATTCTTTGTTCTGCGCTGCCACGGCAGCGGCTGGCCCGCCGGCTGGCATTTGCACTCTCCCGCCTACATTCCTGACAGCCTGAGTCACTTCTGCAAAGAAAAACCCGCACAGCTTTAAAGTCAGCGTTCTAGCGAGGACACCTCCTGGACCTGCTCTCTGTCTGGCAGCAACACTAGTGACTGGAAAGAGCTTTCATACAAGCACAGAGCAGAGGTTTGCGCAGAAGGGGTGATGTGGGAACTGCAATGGCATGAGAGCCGAGCAAGAGTCCTCTCGTTACCCGCTTGCTAGTTACCACACGCCCAGCCCGCCTGATCAGGGCAAGACCTCTTTGGGATTGCAAAGCAAGCTCTAAATACTCCGGCTGGAAGCAGCAGAGATCAAAGGTGGAAACAGGACCAGAAGGCCTAGCTGAAGCCCTGAAAAAGGTGTGGGAGCAGTGAGGGAACGGGAGCATCCATTTTTAAAACCACACTCCCTCTCCTGGACCTGCAACCCCCAGGTCTGCAAAAGAGGCTCATAAAAATGTGCCCTGGTCCTGCAGCTGAACACAGGCAGTCTCAGCAGAAGGTGGGGTCAGGGACCTGAATCCTCCTCTCATAAAGGATCTGGGACTGAGGAGTAAGGGAGTTCAAGGCTCTGTCCTCCCACCATAGACACTTCTTTCACAGGGCTGAGGAGATGAGATCCCAGGGACCACAGAGATCATGTCCGACAACGACCAGCAGATGGAGCTCTGATAACATATCTTCTAACCTTCGGATCCCCTGAATACATCTTCAAAAAGGGTAGAAACAGGTCATATCCAGTCATAAATAGAAGATCCACTCCCTGAAAGGACCAGAGATAATCATATTATTGATAGTTCCAGGGTGTGCCTATTAAGTATAATTTTCCTAAATTTTTTTTATTTTTTATTTTTTATTTTTATTTTTTGCCTTTATTTCGACTTCATTTTCAAATTTTCAAAGTGTGTACCAAGGCGATATATGGTGGAGTTTACTTGTTCTCCAATATATAAGAACTCTAGCAGGGTTTTTTACTTTTCTGTAATGCTAATGTTGTAGAATAGTTAACACCTACCCTCCTCCCTCCCCTTTTCCTTTTTTTTCCTTCTTTATTTCTTTTATATCCCATCTCTTTTCTTTTTTCTCTCTCCTCTTAGAGGGATAATTAACAATAGTAGTTCTTCTTAGTTTGGTAGCTTGTTTTTAAGGTTTCTTTCTCTCTTCCCTCTTTTCCTATTTAGCATATATCTGACCGACTATTACCCATCCATCCTAGCCCTGATATCATTCTAGAGAAGAAGGACTCCAGTCAGTGCATAAAGTAACTGAAACATTTTATGCCTGAAGAGCATAATTCTTAGGGAACACTTCTTCCCTTAAATTTTAGCAAGAACCAAAATCTTGCCAATAACCCTTTTACACTTCCTATATTAGGCCACAGCTATCCTAGCTTCCCCTTGGATCTGTATCTTCTTTTCTATTTCTTTCTTTCCTGCTTTATTTCATAGTTAGTAAATCTTTTCTGTTCAATCTCCTTCTCTCTTCAAA
>PVKS010052878.1:0-10592 GCA_004027875.1 Aplodontia rufa
AAAAAAAAAGAAAATATTTCAAACAACATTAAATGTATTTCTACAAATCTGTTACACTGTTTTCCTGGTAACATGCTTTCAACAAAAATGACATGCTGATCTCTTTTGATTACAAACTGCTTAGCAGTGGCAACTGTTTGGCTGCGTGTGCATGGCTACCTAGTGATAAGAAACAGCCAGGGCTCTGCTGTGGTATGAGCTCCGGGCATGCCCACGTGGGCTTCATATGTGCATTGGTCTACCACAACTATTTTGGATTTGTAAAGTGCTCTTAAAGGTGATGTTTATTGTCAGAAAGCATAATGAAAGCTACAGCCTGGACCAAGAAGTCCTAACCAGGCCCCACCAGCATTAGTACGTGACCTTGCCCTGACTGGGGCATCAGATGTCTTATCCTCAGCTGCAAGGACCCTCAGGATCAGTTCTGCAATTAAGATGCTTCTGTGACATTCCTCTCGGCAGAAAGAGTCCTTGCATTTTAGTGTGGAGTGGTGACCTCACTGTCCAGCAGGCTCCCACAGAATGGCCACAAGTGCTATGCTCTACAGCAGCAGGTGTGCGCGCCTGTGTACAGCACAGGGTTGCTGCAGAATGAAAAGAGGAACGTGTCAAAGCTGTGACACTAGGGCACATGTTTGAGACATGGTAAGGAATTGGAATGTCTTCATTTTTCAGATGTTCCTCCAGTTCCTGGAGTAAAAGCCCAACATAAAAATGGCACCTCATAGAAGAGCAAGCCGGCAGATGTCCAGTAAACCTACAGGCCCTAACAGGGCCGTGTGTCATTCTGCATTGATTAGACTATTATTAAAACAACAGCTAAGAACCGCTGTGCTGGGCGTCAGGAGCATGCTGCTAGGTGTAAGTTGGCACAATGTTGCTGGGATGCTTGTTGCATTGCAGCACACCACAAGGATGGGCACTGCTGTATTGTTCCTGAGAACAGGAGCTACACAGAGAATGGGGATTTGTAGACACGCAGACAAGCCCAAGAGATTCAGCAGGGAACCTGTTAGTCCTATGTAAGTAGCTTAACGTGAGGCTGCAGAGCCCACGTGTGCATGCATGAGTCTGCATACATGCTGTGTGTTGTGTGTGCTATAGCAGGAGCCTACGTGGCGTCCGCAGTGTGCGTCATGCGTGTCTATACGTGAGGAAACTGCGGGAACCTACGTGACGGGCTGCAGCTGCCAGTGCTCCTGGGGTTCTGCACAATTTAGATTCATTATAGTGAGTCTGTGCTAAATGCACGTAGACCAGTAGAGAAAACTTTTACTCAGAAATGGATAAAACTCAAACAAAATAAAAATATAAGGTGATGCAAGGATTCAGGGTAGTCAGGCACATTATGACAGAGGAGACGCTGTGTGTTGGCTAATGTGCAGTCAGTTCACAGGGTGTTGGACGTTAGCTCCTGGGACAGCTTGCTCGTGAATGAGTGCACAGCTTTTATGATGCTTTCCTCACTGTGTCTGCTGTTTCTCACTCTAGAGGTTCTTCTCAGGTCCCTTCCGTTGGCTTTCACCTGATCGCACAGAAAAATCTGAAAGCTAAAATCTAAATAGGACACCACTCCTGTCATTAGAAAGGCCTTCTCAGTGACACTGTCCAGTGTAGTGCATTGGGCTTTCCCACTCTCACTTGTGGTTTGGTGTCACCCAGCTGTTCTGCGTCTTATCCGGACAGGTTGCCTGTCCGGGTCAGGGGGTGCTGACTGCTGCCATGTGATCTAAGCCTCACAGTGCCCCTGTGGGCAGTGTTACCAGTTGTATGGGTAAGGAAGCAGAGTTTCAGAAAGAGGAAATCACTTGGGGGCCCCAGGCTGATCTGTGTCCTCCTTCATCAAGCAGTGGTCTGCAGAAGGGTACTGTGTGGTGAGTGCTGAGTGTAGCACAGATGCAGGAGGCCCTTGCAGGAGACCTCACTCGAACTGAGCCTCGGGGGACTAGTAAGGATAAGGAGGAATGTTCCCTCCGGCCCGGCGCACTCAAGGCAGCACCGTGTGCAAGGACAGGGTTTGGGAAGAGTAGAAAGTGACACTGGAGAAGAGGGTTGACTGGGAAGTGCCTCCTGCCCTGCAGACTCAGCCCTGGGGTCAGGAATGCAGAACACACGAGGTCTGCTGCCTGGGAAGCTCGTGGAGATGTAAAGTAAGCAGCATAGAAGAACTGTTGAGGTACAGCGGCCAGCATGCAGTGTGTCAGGTGGAGGGCTGAAAACCAGGGAGGGTACTTGTTCCCTGGCTCACAGGCCAGGGTGAAGCCTATGCTTCCCCAGCATTCAGCAATGGCCTGGGCTTTCCAGGACACTGTATGCTGAAGAGTGAGATGTCCTGCTTTGCACAGGACACCTGAGCACTGTGGTGGGCTGCTTTCCACCAGTGGACGCCTCCCTGTGCCTCATCTTCTCAGGTGCACAAATTCCCCTGGCAGCTGCCTTCACCCAACTGTTGTTTCCCTTGTGTTCTCCAAGCTCCCTGCATAGGTTTTGGTGCTGTTGACACTTAATGGTCTATGTTTCTTGTAGGTAATAATGTATAATGAAAAATAAGCACAGAAAGCTAAGTACAGCATGACTTGTCTGAAGGTGTGTTGCTTCCAGGAAAGGAATGGCAGAGACGTGGGAGGCTGGAGCAGGAGGATTGCAAGATTAAGGCCAGCCTCAGCAATTTAGTGAAACCCTGTCTCTAAATAAATAATAAAAGTTTTGGAGATGTGGCTCAATGGTTAAGTGCCCCTGGGTTCAATCCACAGTACCAGAAAATAAAATAAAGGCATATTGCTAAATGCAGGGAGGAGGCTAACTCTTCTTCCCTGGCTTCTACGTGTAATCTTTTCAAAAGGAGTGAAAATGACCTCATACCTCTTTGCTTTTCTCCCCAGAAGGCGAGCGGGCTTTGCCATCGATACCCAAGTAAGTGCTGCCCTGTGCCTGTTGCTCAGTGTGGGAGAGTCGGACGAATCACGGTGCCGGGCCACCCACCCGTCTGAAAAGCCACACACTTCTCCATCTGCTCGGGAGCCAAAGCAGTTGCTGATTCTAAATGGAATTTAGGTTTAATCAAAAAGTCTTAAGTTAGTTATCCCTTCTTTTAGGTTTAGTTAAGGAACTAAAGAATAATCAGGATGATAATGCAAGATGGGCTGTTGCTAAGTGTTTGCTTTTGTTGCTGTCACATATCTTGATTAGAACCTGAAAATCAGTATTATTCTGGCTGTATTACAAGTAGGGAAATCAGATACCAATAATTCATGCTAATTTTTTTACTTGTTTATGTCACAAATTTCATAATAAGTGTGTTGGTCTTTAAAGAAGTGAAATAATAATGCCAAGAGAGCTCATGCAGTTAGCTCTGTACTCGCAGCCAGTGTGCTAGGACCTGGGGGCCCTTATTTGAGTTAGGTTCCAGCCTTTCGCTTGCAGGCAGGTAAGCCTGTAAACTGGGGGGTGCTCTGGGGCCTTCACAGGGAGCTCCAGGACCCTGGACTCACATCCCTGTGCCCTCTTCCACAGCCTGCTGTTCCAACTCCAAAGTGTATCAGACCCCCTTGCCTGGGGTTAGGCTCGTTTTTCCCTCTCCATCTCCATGATGGATCCTGTCAGGGACACCATGACCACCAGGCCCAACAGCTTTCTGGAAGGACTTGGAACTCAGATTGTGGCCACACCTCAAATGGATAAAGTCTAAGGAAGCCAGGGAGCAATCTTCCTAGGGTGGCTCCCAGGGAGCACACAGGATATGCTCCCTGAGCTGTGAATGGGCCAACAGTAAGATATTTATTGCCTGTCAAGCAAGACTTGGTGCCCACGCTGGGTACATAGCCCATGCCTGTGATCCCAGGTGCTCTGCAGACTGAGGCAGGAATTTCCCAAGTTCAAAGCCAGCCTGAGCAACTTAGCAAGGCCCTAAGCAACGTAGTAAGACTTTTTTTAAGAGAGAGGGGGAGAGAGAGAAAGAAACAATTTCCATTTAGTTTTTTCGTGTGGCCTACATTGCTCCGAGACTTCATTGTGTACATGATGCTGGGGTTTCAACTCGCACACTTGTGCATGCCAGGCAAGTGCTATGACTGCCAAGCCACCGCTCCAGCCCCCATAGTGAGCCTCTTGTCTCAAAATTAAAAAAAAAAAAAAGAAAGAAAGAAAGAAAGAAAGAAACACAAATGAAAAAGGCTGGGAATGCAGCTCGGTGGTTAAGTGCCCTTGGGTTCCATCCCTGATACAGAAACAAAAGCCCGTACACAACTAAGCGTCAGGGCAATGAAAGCCACGTGAAAATCAATAAAACTGATTCTCGTTCTCTCTCTCACTGTCCCTCTCTCTTAAAAAGAAATGGCACTCAGGGTTTTTATAGGGGCTTATGGTGACGTGCCATGTACCACAGGGAAAATGGCAGCCTGGCATAAGCTAGTGCTTGTGCGAGCCGTTCAGGCACAGTGCACCACCTCATCAGGATGGTAGGAACTCTCCTAAAATCCTCGTTCCGGGACAACCTGTCAGGAGGCCAGTCTCACTTGTTTCTGCACACCTGCCAGACCTTCCCACCCAGTCCTGCCTAACCTGCCCTCTCTGTGCCCAGCAGTGGCAGGCACAGCCCAATCAAGCTCTTGGCTACCTTGGTGTCGCTCTTGGGACATCGTCCAGAGTCCTGTATTGCAGATCCTGCCAGACCATTTCCTGATGACTTCCACACTTCACTGTGTTCCTCAGCTCCGCTGAACTTCCTTGGTTGCTGAAGTAGATGTCCGTTTTCCATGAAGGCCTTTGACAGTGTTCTTCCCCGGCAGGATACACTGTGCCTCACACCCCTCTCCCTTGCCTAAGCTCTGCTCATCTTCCAGGTCTGTTCCTACACCACCTACTCTAGAAACCTGAGCCCCCTGCCAGAGGGCCTCCTGGTAGCATTTTTCTGTGACACTCCTTTGCTTGCCCACATCCTGCATTGGCAGCCAGCTCTCTAATGGTTAGGGTCCTGCGGAATCCCAGGCCTGACCTTAGCCAGGGCTGAGTGGTAGGGAGAAGGCTTTGCTCTGGCTCTGCTCTGGCTCTGCTCTGGCTCTGAGGGAGTGTGCTTCACAGAGTCTGCCCTGCTGGCTGACAGCTGAAGAGGGTCCCCACCCAGGTGGGGAGGGGTGCATGCTCAGCACAGACCCCTTCCTCTTTGTGGAAAGTTACAGAACAACTTTGAAGCATGGGAATCATAAATGTAGAAATGAGACTGAGTGAGGAAGGCAGCAGAAAATGAATAAGGCAGACTCGCAAGCGTGGCGTTGCCACACGTCTTGGAGCAGCAGCACATGCACGTGTCCTGCAGATTAGACAAGTGGTGAGCGGGTCTGTGGGGGAACAGTGCTGTGGCTGCTGAGCAGAGGACCCCATGCGTTCCCAGGGCTGCTGGGATGGACGGGCAGAGCCACGGGCACTGGCATCTGGAGTTGCAGGGAATGATAAGGTCATCAGAGGTTTAATGACATGAAAGCAAGGAGATCAGAAGGAGGAAGCAGTTTTCTTCTGTGGAAACAGTGACAAAGACAGTGGAGACCTCATCCGTTCACACAGCCTGTCAGTGATGACCATTACATTTTTTTCTCTCTTTTTTAAAGATGGAGAGAATGAGAGAAAGAATCAGTTTTATTTATTTTTCCATCTAGCCTTTGTTTCTCCAACACTTAGTTGTATATGTGGTGCTGGGCTTCAAACCTGGGTCCTCACACGTGCCAGGCGAGCTGAGCCACTGCTCCAGCCCCCATTATACTCTTTAATAGTCACTTTTACTTAGAACCCAAGGTGAGCCTTACTGTCCTGTTTAGCCTAACAGCTGGTTGCATGTCTCCCTGAAGCACACGCTGCAGTGAGCACGAATAGGACTGTGACTGTAAATAGCTTAGCATGCCGCAGAGGGTTGGCAGAGTGAACGTGTCGAGGGTGTCATGCACTGGTCGGATGGAGAGCTTTCTCAGTTGATTCCTTCTTGCACTGATTGCTGTTCTGTGAGGTGCTGGGGGTTCATGCACCTTACCTGCCGGGACACGCCATTTTTTGTGACATGGCATCGTGTATATAACACTAAGCATTAAAAAAACTTCTTAAATGAATTTAATCCTCCGAAAGCATGCCAGTTGAGTTTCATTAGCTGTGTCACCAGTGATCCTAGTGCCTCAGTGCTCTCCTGTCACCTGCGTGTCCTCCTAAAGGAGACTGCTGTTATTAAAGCCTTTTTGCCCTCCATGGAGTGCCTTGTGAGTCTGCAGCACTGGAGGGATTTTGAATATCAGTCATGATGGCAATTTCTGTAATGAAAGCCTTAAATGGAACACTGTTTTGAGATCAAACTCTCCACTCTCACAAAACGGCCACGTTGCAGCAAAAATTATGGCACGTTTAAAAAAAAATAGCTGTGATAGATCATGCAGCTGCAATAGGAGAGAAACCAGCAATCGTTAGGAAAGAACTCCAGTTAGATTTTTTTATAATGAAAATACAAGGTTTCAAATATTTGCAGAATTCAAAAATAGGAACTGAATTCTGTGCCTTTATGTTCTGATTATTAGAAGTTAGGTAGTTTCATATTTAATATTTCTAGTTCTCAAAAGGGTATACTACTTTAAGTTCCCCTGCTTCCCTAAATAAATTCTGCATCCTGCGAGAGATGTCCATCCCATGCTTTTGCAGTGAATGCTATGGGTCTGGAGGTCTTTTTTATAAGACTAAGGTACCTAACTTAGTGCTCCTTTTCTTTGTGTTTTGACCTTCCTAAAAATTTCAAAAGCTGTGTTCTGCTTGCTTGTGTTTTTAAGTGTCAACCAAAATTTGGACCATTTCATGTGGATAAACATGTTCCTGAAGCATTCCACGAAGCGAGTAACCACATACATGAAGGTCACCTTTTTTCAGTCTGTAAATGATAATATATCAGTGTACTTCGTGGCTTTCTCACGTGCTATAAGTTTAAGATGGACCAATCACATTACAGTGGCTCAAAAAAAGTTTTTTTTATCAGTGCTGGAAATGGAACCCAGGGGCTCACGCACGCTAGGCAGGCCTCTACCACTGAGCCACACCCTAGGCGTCAAATCATGCTCTGGAGAGCTCTTTCCTAATTTTCAACAGTCACAGTCTAGCATTCAAGGATAAAATTCTGTATAGCCCCCACACACTGTATCGTGTGGTATTGTTGATTTTAATCCACCATTGTGTGTAACTTTATTAGAGAAGTTCAGTGTCTCTTTAGATACCTCTTTTGGAATGAGTTTATTTATGTTGTGATTCTGGAGATAAACCAAGGGTTTCATGCGTGCTAGGCACACACTCTACAATGTGCTCCAGCCCAGTTGTCTATTTATTTTAATTTCTGATCTTCAAAGCATACAAGCAGTCTCCCCAGGTGGTAACCAAGTTGTAGAGTCCAATTTAAAACAAGTACCTGTCTGCACTATTATCTCCCTGTGAAGCGGCGTCATTCTCTTAATCAGAGCCCATTCTCTACTTGGTGATCCCCGGAGTACAGCTCTCACCCTGTCCCCATCTGTTGCAGGTTGGCCAACAGTGACAAGCAAGGCGTGAGGACACACACAGTCTCCGTGTCAGGTAAGGGCCCAAGGTGGAGGCCACTGAGCAAGGCAGCTGCCAGGGCTGTAAAGGGCTGGCTTCCTTATGGAGTGGCCCGGAAGAAGGGAGCGATTCATGGCTTCATCATCGTTGAGTACTTGTAAATGTGACTCACAGGTTGTATTGCATTAGATGAGAAGTATATGTGAAATGCCAGGCATGTTAAGTCATATTTGGAGTAAAATTGTTACTTTTGAAATTGTCATCCTTCTTTATCCTTGCAGGTCACCAGAATTTAAAACTATACTTCCTACGTTTATTCTTTTGAATTTTAATTAATGTGCAGCATTTTCAGATGGTTTAATCTTTCCCAGTGAACACGCAACGGTGTAACCACGGTGTTTGGGTGTGGTTCTTTTGGGCATAGTTAAGATGCTGGCATACGCATTATCTTAACTATTTGCTGGAGTGATGTGTGTGGTGTACCTCTTTTACGTGTTTTAAGTATATATGGGCCCATTTTTCCATCTGAAAATGTGGATGATAGAGGACAAGCTGGAGAGAGCATCTTCCCAGGACCCAAGCTGGGTGCACATGTACACACATACCGCAGGCAGATCTGCAGACAGGTGTTTCATCTGTTCTTAGACAAAAGTATGAATGCATACATTATATTCCTAAAATAATAGCTTCCTGATAACTTTCGGTACCAGTTTCTGACATATAAGAAGGACTGAGTTCCTGTTTAATTGTTATGAGTCAGTTCTTTTGCCTAGTTGATACTGGCTTCTTTTAGTGTCCAACAGAAGACATAGCTTCTTGTCTTTTGTTGCACACAAGCACTCACAAGCGCTGTGCAGCGCCTTTTGCATCTGCTCCGGCGGAGACCCTCTGGCAGTGTGGTGCACGGCGCCCTTGGAGTGCTGGCCTCAGGCTCCTGGCAGAGACAGTCCCAGTGCTGGGGCAGGCGGTGCAGAGCTGCCACTCACAGTGCAGCACGTGTTCTTCCCAGAAGCCTCGTGCGGGACTTGGGCAGGGACCATGGTTTCCAGAAGTGATGCTGGGCGCCCAGCAGCCCTCAGCCTTGCACTTGTGCGGTCCTAGGTGGGTAGACGCTCAGCCTCACATTCTTTAGTCTAGCGGAGAGGGAGGTCAACGTGCCACCTCTCGTCCAGGGCATCGGAGGATATTCTGCAGGGCTCTGTTCTGGACAGAGCGATGACCCTCCACAGACAGGTCTTTGTCTGTGCAGCAGCCCGAAGCACAATTTCCAAGATGAGGCCCAGGTCGGGTGATTGCCCTTGCTTGATGCTTGCCGGGCACACTCCCTAGGGTGACCCCCTGCTCGGGAGCGAGCTGTATATTCCTGTTGGGCTAACGAGCACGGTCCATGCACACTCAGTGGTAGAGCATGCCTAGCATGCGGGAGACACTGGCTTCAGTCGCCAATACAGCAAGTGAAACAAAGGAGGAAAGAATGGCTCACAGGTGATGTACACCTTATCTCGCTTGGTACATTAAGATTGATCATGTGTTAGCTGCCACCAGTCTCTGAACCTTCCTTTGTAGTCCCTGCAAGTGTCCCACCTCTGGTTTTGGCAGCTGTCAACATCCATGCCTGGCTTGCGTCGGGGACCACAACAGGCAGCATGCACGCTCTGTCACTCCTTTCTTTGGCTGGCTCACTTCCAAGTCAGCTGTTCAGTTACCCTAGGGGACAGGTGTTGCTGGGAGACAGGGAAAAATAGCCCTTTTCTTCCCCTTTACTTGCCAGTTTTTAAAATAAGAAATTTTACCTGTCTAGCTAGACATTCTTATTCTTTAGGATGTTCTTCTTAAAATGTCATTACGAATGAAAGCTTTTCTCACTTGTTGGGGCAGGGTCCCCCACAGCCACCAGAGCACATAGCTCAGGTAACATCCAGCATTGCCAGCACCAGACACACCTGAGGAGGGGACAAGACTGAGAGGAGGGGCCACCCTTGCGCAGAGAGTCGGAAAGGTCAGCAGTGACCCCTGGGGCTCTTGCTCTCATCCCTGCAGAAGCCCCAGGCTCTCCTGTTACCCCAGACTCCCTGTACGTCCCTGCTATATCCCTCTGCTCTCACTTAGCTCCCAACCCCTCTTTGTGCCTTCTGCCACTCCTCTGAACCTGCCTGTCCCCTTCCTATTGTGCGAACTGGCCCTCACCTGAAGTGCTGGTGCCCCTACACAGAAATCGGGCGTGTCCCTACATGCAGGCACACTGTTGGCGATGGCTGGGAAGTGTTGCAGCCCGGGTTGGGAGGTGAAGCCAGTGTCCTTACTTCAGTGTTGCTCCCTCGGAATGTTTAGAGTGATTCCCTCCTGTGTTCTGAGCACGCAGCTCATTGGGGGCTCCCCAGCACCCCCTCCCTAGTTGGGGAGGATCTCCGTGCCTGTCCTCCACTGCCCCTAGCCCATCACTTACTTGGACCTTGCACTTGTACTCACCTGCAGCCGCACTGCAGTTTCGGGGGTGGGGGCATGAGTGTGTGTTTTTCGGGGAGTTAAACCCCGCTGGAGCCACACCCCTGTCCCTTTGTATTTTTGTTTTGAGACAGGATCTTGCTGAATTGCCTGGGCTGTCCTTGAGCCTATGATCATCCTAACTCAGCCTCCTTAGTAGCTGGGATTTCAAACGTGCACCACCTCACCCAGCTGAAGTTTCATTTTAAGAAAGCCCTGTTGGGCCACAACCCTGTTTCTAGCTTAGTCCTTCAGTACCCACCTCCAGCTCCAGGGGCCCGCTGTGCTGGAGCTGTCATCATTCCGTCTACACCCATTTCTACCTGTTGTGTCCTCACTGTGCAGCGACTGTGTTCCCCCTGGATTCCTGGCTTGTAGGTTCACTACCTGTGCCCTGCCCAGCTTCTCCCACTGTCTTGCCAGTAGTGGGAGGTCCTCCCTCAGTTCTGTACCTGAGGTGGCATCTGTTTCTACCCTGTTTTATAGGTGGGGAAACTGACAAATGGAAGCCACTGGTTGAATCCAGGCTGTTCTCTGAAATAGCTCATGCTCCCTGC
>PVKS010052879.1:0-10598 GCA_004027875.1 Aplodontia rufa
TTTTACATCTGGGAGGGTTTTGGACCTCCCCTTACTGGGTTGAGGTCCACCCTCCCCCACAGATGAACCAAAAAGCTCCTGCACCACTCTGTTTCCCTTCATCTGGGCTGACATAAGTGGGGTAACTTCTGCTGCTTTTCCCTTGGCCTTCCAGTAGTACTCTCTGTTCCGGGGGTCTGTCCATTCAGTCATATGTGTTACAGACTCTCCCCACACCTATTCTGTTCAGTACCCCGGCAGATTGTGGAGATGTCCTGATCGTTGGCTATCCTGGTCTGTTCTGTTCCAGGCCCCCACAGGCTGAGGAGACATCCCAGTCTCAGTCCGCCTGTCCATTCTTCAGGCAAGCATAGTCAGAAGTTGGGATGCCTACTTTTGCTCCTGTTCACCCCCAAGTGGTGCTGTCAGGTCATGGGAAATGTTAATTCCTTGGACCTCAAAACCCCCTTGGACTGTCTATATCTTAATCTTACTAAATTAGGACTCTCTAAAGACTTACACCATAAATGGCTGGTCTTTTATTCAACTGTAACCTGACCTCAGTAGCTTTAGACAACGGCTCAAAATGGCCTCTAGAATGAATTTTTGACTTTCAATTCCTCACTGATTTGGGCAATCACTGTCCCCGAACAGGGGAGTGGTCAGAAATGCCTTATATTCAGGCCTTTAGGATTTGAGCTCTCATCCTCCCTTTGCTCCACCTGCTCCATGGCTCAAATCCTCCTCGCCATGAATGGAACAAAACCTCTCCTCCATTGTTTCCCAGCTTCTTCTTCCTCATTTTGGAATCCACCAGAAATGCTGTCGGCTCCACCAACCCGTCTTCCCGCTACTTTCGTATACCAAAGCTACTCTTCCCCCTCCCCTACTCCCCTCCTTCTCTTCCCCCAGGAGGTCCCTCCACCCACTGAACTCTCTCCTCTCCTGTCAGTGCTCACATTTGATCATGCCAGGCCCTCCTACCACCCAACCCAGAACTCCTCTGTCCTCTCCAGGAAGTGACTGGCACAGAGGGTACTGTGAAACTCTACTTCCCATTTTCACTCTAGGACCTCTCCCAGACTGAAAGGTGTCTGGGATCATTCTCTGCTGACTCCTCTATTTACATTAAGGAATTTAAATACCTGTCTCAGGCTTATGACCTCACCTGACACGATGTTTATATTTTTTTAATTTTTTTTTTAGAGAGAGGGGCAGTGAGAGAGACAGAGAAAGAGAGAAACAACTTCGTTTAGTTTTTCACATGGCCTTAGTTGCTCCAACACTTAGTTGCGTACATGGTGCTGGGGTTTGAACCCAGGTCCTCGTGCTTGCCAGGCAAGCGCCGAAATGCTGAGCCACCGCTCCAGCCCTGACACGATGTTTGTATCATTCTTTCTTCCACTCTTACTCCAGATGAATGAACTCGCATCAAGAAGGTGGCATAAGACCATGCTCACCAGTCTGCCTAATGAAGATAACTCTACTCACAGGTGCAGCAGCAGTTCCACCAAACAAGCCCAATTGGAACTACCAGGAAGGTCAACAGGGCCACTGTAATTGTGCTCACATGGTTCAATATGTCATAGTGGGCATGTAGACAGTTTTCAATAAAGTGGTTAATATTGATAGACTGAGGGAAATTACCCAGGATCAAGATGAGAATCCAGCCCTATTTCTTAACCATCTTAAAAAGGCCTTTACCAAATATACTAAACTGGACCCTGAATCTCCCTTTGGAGCTACAGTGTTAACAACCCATTTCAATTCTCAGTTGGCCCCTGATATTAGAAAAAAGCTCAAACGAGCTGAGGAGGGCGCTCAGATCTCAGATTTTTACCCAGGATCTGGTAAAAATGACCTTTAAAGTCTATAGTGCCCAAGAAGAATCAGCTGAACTGGCCAGGCAGGCTCATTTACAGAAGAAGGTAATACTCCAAACCCAAGTCTTGGTAGCTGCCCTGCAACCGGCGTCTCCAGCGAGAGCTTCAAAGAGGGACCAGCAACTCTGTCTGTCAGGGGCTTGCTTCAAGTGCGGACACAAAGACCACTGGGTCTGTCAGTGCCCAAACCCATGGCCTCCCTCCAGGCCATATCTCATCTGCAAGCAAGCAGGGCATGGGAAGAGTGACTGCCCTGTGGCTGACCCCATCCAGCATCCACACAGGGGTGTGACCAGCCAGGCTGTCTCTTCTTTTGAGCGGTTGAGAGTCACAGAAAACTGAGGAAGCCCAGTCTTGAGGACCCCCATCACCCTCGCCAAGCCCAGGGTAACATTCCAGGAAGTGGGTATGTCCATAATTTTTCTTGTGGACATGGGGACAATCTATTCTGCTTTGCCTGCCCACTCTAGGCCTTTGTTTTCTTCCCAGAATTCAGTTATGGGAATTGAAGGGAAACCCTCCTTTCCAAACAGAGCAGCTAAGCTAGCCTGTACCCTGGAGGGGACACCCTTCACACAGTTGTTCTTTGTCATTCCCTCCTAGAGCACCCTCAGGCCTCAGCTCTTTTGAGCTACTCAATAAGCGCACTTTCCTAATCAAAGAAAACTTTTCTGTTACCCCTCCCCCGGCATCATACCTATCTACTCTATCTCACACCGTTACACAAACTCCTAAAGGAACATACAGACCACTGTCTCCCTGCACCATCCACTGCCTCATCTCCAGGCGGACCAAAGTCCAAATCAGCTGCTGTTTCTCTTCAACTGGGTGACAGTTTTGCTTTGGGAACTATATCCTCAGTCGTTGCAACCTCACTGAACTGGACCCCATACAGTTATACTTACTACCCCAACAGTAGCCAAACTCTTGGGCCATGCCCCCTGGTATCATGTCTCCCTCCTTAAGAAGGCACCCTTCCCAGATGCCCAGCCCTGGACTTCCACCATACTGGGGCCCACCAAACTCAAGATGTCTCGCCCAATCCCTACTCCTCCTGCTGCCCATTAACTTCTCTCAAGCCTCTATCAGAGGTTACCCTGAAAACACATGAGCAAGGTCACTGGAGTAACATACAACCAAATGCTCTTGCACAGTTACAGCTGCCTCCCTACCTACAAACCAACACAACACCCTAACCTTCCACTCCCCCACAATGCCCCATAAACAGCAGGAAGTAGCCAGATGGAAATTGACACCCTATATCACCAAAAAGGTATGGATGTTAGGTTGATTCCAGGTGGCTGGGGGCAGGTCATTAGGCAGCCCATGTCCTCAGGAGGCAATTGTATGGGGGCAGGGCATCAGGTAGCCTGCACACGAAAGGAACAACCAATCAGACACTGGCAGACAAACTCCAATGATGTCTCATATTTGTCCAATGGTGTCTCATATTCATCCAATGATTGATGGATTCACCAGTCAATCTCTGAAAGACAAGACCCACTGACTTCCCCTCTCCACTCCAGACTATAAAGGAGCTGCCCACTCCAGGCCGGGTGCCACTTCCTCTGCCTGCCTGCCTGACACTTCCCCTGCCTGAATGCCTGTCACTTCCCCTGTCTGCCCTCACTATGGTGGCATAGGTGGATTTGGCCCGGGAGTTGCCAGTCCCAATGAAGGGTTTTGCTCAGACGCTCTTAGGTCTGGCCACCTTTTTTGAACACCCATGCTTGAATTTACACTCATTTCTCTGATTTTATTTTTATGCATAGATTTTAACCAATGACTTTGGTGCTTAGTTTCAATGCCTGTTTTACATAGAATTTAACCAATGAAGTTGGTGCTTTTCTTAATTCCTGCTTTACATAAATCTTAATCAATGCTCATACCCAAACCAATATAACCCCTGGCCTAAAGTACATCAGACAGTATCCTGGTCCCAGGTACCCCTTTGCCTTAAGGAGTCTCTAGTCTTCTTGCTTAGATAAATCCTACCACTTTTACTCTTCCCTTCCATGGTTGTCCATGGATTTTATTCTTCAAATTCACGTGACAAGAACCCAGAAGAAGATTGGCACCAAATTCTCAGGGAGTATTCCCACAAGAGCTGCAGCACACTGCTGAACAGCATTGGGGAAAGACCCAGCTCTTAGCTGTGTATCCGCTAATACAATTTTGGATGCAGAGATCTGCAGCCACTCCAAATTCCCAATTTTGACTGGGAATAGCTGCAAACACTTGAAATGGGCATTTTTATTTTATTTTATTTTTTTTATTTTTTATTTTTTTGCTGCTGAAATCTGTGGTCGGCTCAGATTCCATTCACCAGCGGGAGCTGAGAATCCAACTTCATCTCAAAAAACCCCACATCAATAGGGTTTTGTGCTCAAAAAAATAGTGGATTTAAATAAACCACGTACAAATAATGTCCATGTACAGAAAAATCATCACTCTGTCAAGTTTGAGTAAAAACTATTTTTTTACTTATTGCTTTATTACTCTCAGAATATGTCTAGCATTCATTTTGAACTCTGAATCTCCCTATTCCTTTAAGGGGCTTGCCCATCCTGGTGGCAATGAAACTTTATCAAATTCAAGGTGAAGTCACTGAATTTGCTTGTGTTGTACACTGCACTAAATTCTGGCTCTGCACTAAAACATTAAACGTAGTTCATATAAAGACAACAACAGTAATAAAAAAATAATCAAGTGTTTATAACCACAGGTAGACTGATTTAAACTTTCACACCCTGTAGCCATGATTTAAGCAGCCTAATTAAGCTTTCTGAGACTTTTTCTTCTTTTAAAGATATCAACAATTTTTGATTAAACATTATACTTTTAATATATATTTTTTCAACATTTGAATGTATTATTTTATTTATCAAAATACTTTTAATATTTTATATGAAAATAAAGACTGAAGTTACAGGTGAAGTCACGGTGTTAAGATGATGAACAAACAAATCCATGGCTTATTAGATCTGTGTTAGGAGTAATAAGGACTGTACTTTTGTAAGGAAAGAGAGGGAAGAGTGACAGGTGTACTTAAGAGGAAGTGCTGGGTGAGGGTGGAAAGGCGAGAGGGAAAAAATAAAGAGGTGAGGAGCAGGGTAGACAATTCAGCAAATGGCAGAGAACAGGGACTACACAGAAAAGTTGGGCATGGGAAATCTGCCAGTAGGAAGAATGACTCATAATATTTCAGAAGCAGTTGTGTCTTGTAAGCTGTTGAGTTTCACGTTGGCTTCATAATTTTGCTATTTCCTGACTATCCTGCATTTTCAGCAATTGTCCTATTTCTGTTGAAAGCTGAGAGTCACTAAAGGAAAGTGCAAGACTCAGTCCACTTTGGTGTCCAGATGGAACACAGACCAGAGAACAAAGAAGGGAACACTGAAGAGAGCCATTGAGCATTTAAGACATTTTAGCAAGTTTTTCAGGGGAGAATTCCAGAAAATTTCTAATAGTATTAATTAGAAAGCAATGAATTTCTATCTGCATATGGTATAAAGATAAGAATCAAGAAATCTTTTAAATAAATTTAATAAGAAAGAGAAAAGTAGGACTCAGGGATAATTAAGATAGTGCTTTTTTCTTAAAGAAATCATAAATGGCAGTTACTCAGGATTCAGTAAAAGCTGCTTTGTCTCCTAGCACCTGTAGAAAAGCATGACATTTTTCTAAAGAACTGTCATTACCGTCATTATCATCACTGCATCATTTTAACAATACACAATGCATGACAAACATAAAAGTATGTATTAAAATTTGGGTCTCTCAAAATATATTTCATTATCCAGGTGGTGAGGAATAATTCACCATAGAGTTCACAAGGAAACATTCTTCATTGATTGCTCTAGGAGATACCCACACTGGCTTAGCTCTCACATAACATTTTCTAAAATCGGAAGCTTTAGGAATTTTTTTCCTACATATTAGCATACCTTTCACTGAAAAAATAAAAGAATTATGCAAAGTAGGAAGTTAGGCATATTCCCATTTGCTATATCTTATTCATTTTAAATTATGCATCAAGATTATGGATTACAGAAATAACATTTTCACTGATTACATTAACAACCAAGATTTGGAAATGTGAAGCTTGTCTGTTTAATGGTGCAGATAGCTTATAACAACAGATGAGTAGTGGCAACTGGCAGTATTCTGATCATTGGAGTTCATTTACAACATTTTAGTTGTAATTGTTTAGTTTATTGTTTTGAAACATGATCAATTCATGTGTTGTCTTTTTGTTACTAGCTTGCTGCCTTCAAATGATTTCCAACACTCACAGCTGTTTCTTTTTGCCAGTCACAATGAATACGTGTTGAAAGGTCTACTTACAGTAGATACTGAATCCTGGAGCTTCAAAATTGTTTAATCTTATATATTTAAAGAACACCCTACGTTATTCTAGATTTCACAAATTTTGTAAATTTGTCCATCATTCTTCAAATCCAAATTGGATTTGTTTTCCTCCAACAATAAACAAACTGTTAGTTGTAAAATGATGAATTCAGAGGACTGTTAGGGAAAATAAAATTTGACTGAAATTCTCTTGAGTCTTTCCCTTAGTCTTTTCTTCCATTACCTCCCACTTAAAGTTGTTATTCTAGCAGCAAATGCAACTATAAAAGTGAGGAAAGAAGGGAATGTATTCTAATAAACAAAAGATTTTAAGGAATAATGTCTTTTCTTTTTCCCCACAAGGAAAATGTATTCTTCACACAAATCTATTGTGATAAAGAGCTTACTGGTCCTCTTAACTATTGCTTGTCTGATTACCAAAAAGCAAACATAAATACTGTTCTGTTTTATATTTCTGTAATGCTCAGTGGGTATGAGCATTCTTTATACATGTACATGCCATTCATATTTATTTATTTGATTCTTTTTTCTTGTATTCCTATGTGCATATGAAATGTTACCACCACATTTTAAAAGAAAAGTGATTAATTCTTATCTTTGCTTTATCCAACTACACTCAAATTAGATTATAAATATAACATGAAAATATGGATTTGATAAAAGAATGAATGGAAATTCTATTATTAGTTTAAATGAAAATTATCTTTAGGTTTATAATAATCAGTATTTTTCAACTTTCTCTTTATAAGAAAAATTATTAGTCATAATTTGCATCAATGTAGAATTTTATGCTCTTCTATGTCAAACAAAAATTATGTGCTTTAAGATTAAATATGAAATGTGTCATGTAGTGAAGTTTACTACACAGAGCAAGGCTCAGGCATCAAGACATTTTCAAGAAATACAAAATCAAACCTGTACCTATGAGGCTTTATTTCATTTTCCTAATCAAGGTCAATGCATATCTTTAAAAAGCATTTAAGACAACACATGCTTTTTGGTAATGTGTACACTGTGGAATAAAAATTATAGCTCCACTATAATTTTTTTTAATTTGTGCAAGAATATTGTATTGTTCTGAGAGTGTCAAATCCAGAAAAACTTATGAATAATAAATCATTTGATTTAAGTAAATAAAAAAAAAAACAGGAAAACAAAATACTTCTGAAATATGTGCTTGGCTAATTCTTTTTTTTTTAATTGAGTTCTACTGTTGTACAATCATAAATGCATACTGATCCTAATCTAGGATTACCTTCATATCACCCATACTCCAGTCTCTTGACTATTCTGTATTTCCTCCATATAACAGATGTAAATGTTGTAAATATTTATAATGATTGTGTATTTTCCAAAACTAAATAATTATATTTATTTGACTTCTCAGGGGAATAAAGAATAAGCTACATTTTTGATTCTCCTACTAGATTCCTCCTTATCCTGCTTCCCCCACCCCTCCCTCCCGTATCTTCACTCCCCACTTCCCCACCCCCTACACACATCTATGTTCCTTTAGATTATGCGTTGTTTCGACTTTTGTTAATCTAGTCCATTACATTGAGCTTCACCTTTCACCCAAGCCTGGGTTTTATGCTAGACTCTCCACAAATTAGGTAAAACATTTGACTCTTTCATCTCTGGTTTGACTAATTTCATTCAGCATAATACCTTCCATTACCATTCATTTAGCTTTGAAGGCCATACTATCATTGTTTGTTTCTAATAGCAGAGTAGAACTCCATAGTATATATATATGCTTTATATATATATGAGCTTTTGAATCCATTCATCAAGAGAAGGGCATCTGAGTTGATTCCATAATTTAGCTATTGATTGTAAATTGAGCTTCTATGAACATTGATACTGCTGAAGACACTGTATTGTGCTGATTGTAGCTTTTCTGGGAAAATATCCAGAAGAGGGAGAGCTAGCTGGGTCCTATGGTGGATCCATCTCTAATTTTTTAAATTGATTTTTATCAGTGCATTATAGTTTTACATAATGATGAGATTAATGTCACATAACCCTAGATGCACACAAATCAGCAATACAATTTGTTCAACATCACTGCCCACACCTCTCTACCTTCCTTCTCCTGACCATGACTCTTGCCTTTCTTATGGGTCCTATATTGTTCCTAAAAAACCCAAATTCAGTGACATAATTCTTGTATGTATGAAAAGCATTTTAATATATATGACTATAGTATATACAGAGACAAGAATAACTGCTTGGAATATATACCTTGCTTTATCTCAATTCCAACATTTCCCCTTCTCAGCCCTTCTTATCATTCCTTGATATTCTTCAAAATATTTGACAATGGGATTAAACATTTATGTTTTTGTACAGGTATGCCGCATAGCTTGTTCAAATATCTTATGAATTTTCTTGCAACTGTATCTCATAAATATTAATATTTTTTATTTTTGTTCTATGGATCTAATACATGAGTTTCTCTACTTTGCTCCTGAAACTGGGGTTAGGTCCAGCCTGAATGAGGAATATCATTTGGCCCTTGACTTTCTGTGTTTGGCTAACTTCGCTCAGCATGATTTCATCCAGTGCCTCCCATTTACCTACAATAGATGCAATACCACTGTTTCGAATATCAGAGTAGAACTCCATTTTATATATAAATCAGAGCTTTTGGATCCATTCATCCAGTGAAGGGCATCTGGGTTCATTCCATAGTCTGGCTATTGTAAATTGAGCTGCTATGAACATGGATTTTGCTGTGTTGGTATGTGTTGGTATAATGTGTTGATTCTAACACCTCTGGGAAAATACCAAGAAGAGGTCCAACCTTAATATTTTGAGGAATCTCCACACTGCTTTCCAGAGTGACTGGACCAGTCTGCAATTCCACCAACAGTGTGCTAGTGTTCCTATCTCCTGATAGCCCCTCCACAATTTGTTATTGTTTGTATTCTTCATCTTTGCCAGTCTGAGTGGAGTGAGGTGGACCCTTAATGTAATTTTGATTTGCATTTCTCTGATTGCCAGTGATTTAGAACACTTTTTCATATATTCATTGGCTTGATCAATGTCCCCTGTTGAGAAGTTTCTGTTTAGCTCGCTGGCCCATTTATTGATTGGATTGTTTGTGTTTTTGTTATTGAGTTTTTTGAGTTCTTTGTAAATTTTGGATATTAGTCCCCTGTCATAGGGTTCACAGGCCATGATTATCTCCCATTCTGTAGGTGGTCTCTTGACTGTTTTGACAATTTCCTTGGCTGTACAGAAACTTTTTAGTTTAATGGAATCCCATTCACTGATTTTTTAATGTAATTCTTTCACTTTAGGAGTCTTGTTGAGGAAGTTGTTGCCAACTCCCATATGCTTGAGTGTTGGTCCTCATTTTTCTTCTAGTAGTTATATGGTAACTGGTTTATTTCCTAATTCCTTGATGTATTTAGATTTGATATTTGTGCATGGTAAGAGATAGGATCTAATGTCAATTTCCTGCAAGTGGCTGTCCAGTTTATCCAGCACCATTTGTTGAATAAGTTGTCTCTCCTCAATGTTATATTTTCAGGCCATTTGTCAAAGATCAGATGTTTAAAGATTTGTGGCTTTGTCTCAGAGTCTTCTATCCAATTCCATTGATCTTCATTCCCAATTAGTACCAGTATAAAGCTTTTTTTTTTAATATACTCAGCTCTAAAGTATAATTTTAAATCTGGAATTGAAAAGCCACCTGTTTCATCTTTCTTGTTTAGTAATGCTTTGGATAATCTGGGATTCTTTTTGCTCCATATGAATTTGAGAATTTCTTTTTCTGTGTTTGCAAAGAATGACATTGGATTCTTCATGGGGATTGCATAGAAATTGTACAGAGCATTTGGCAAAATGGCCATTTTAATTATATTAATTTTGTGTCTTCTCAGGTCTTCTGCATTTTCTGTTTTCAGTGTTCAATAATTTTCCTTAAAGAGAATTTTACTTCTCTTTAGATTAATTCCCAAATATTTTGTTCTTTTAGAGGATATTGTGAATGAGACCGATTTCCTAATTTCTTCTTCTACCCTAATATTGTTGGCATATAGGAAAGCTGTTGATTTATGTGTGTTGATCCTGTAGCCTGATACCTTTCCAAATCAGTTTATTAGCTCTAGCAGTTTTCTGGTGGAATTTTTTTGAATCTTCCAAATACAGGATCATGTCATCAGCAAAAAGGGATAGTTTGACTTCCTCCTCTCCTATTCTTATCCCTTTGATTTCACCCTCTTGCCTGATTGCTCCAGCCAGGGTATCGTAGATTATATTGAATGAAAGTGATGAAAGTGGGCAGCTTTGTCTTCTTCCTGAGTTCAGTGGAAATGCTTTCAACATTTCTCCATTTAGTATACTAGCTGAGGGATT
>PVKS010052880.1:0-10594 GCA_004027875.1 Aplodontia rufa
CAGGTGACAGAGGAAATTTTGTTTCAGTGGTGACAGAGGACTGTAATGAATTCTTCACACTAAGGTGCCACTCACCCCTGGACTCCTTATTTTACTTAATGAAGTAAATTTCATATATATATCTCAAAATCCTGAGGATATTGTTGTCCTTGATTATGTGATGAAACAGAACTGCTGGGCTGCCTTAAACTAGGAATCTAAATAACTTCCACACAATCCATTTCAAGGGGTGATCAGCAGAGGCAAAGGACCAGGGGATGGGGGGAGTGATGGGGGAGTACCAGAGAGGGATGTTAGCCAAACTTCACGGTTAGATTGTGTACATGCATGAATATGTAACAATAAATCCCATTTTAATGTACAACTATAATGTACTAATAAAAATTTTTACAAAAATAAATTTAAAAAATAAAATAAATTAGAAGTAGAAGGAACTGATGGCAGAACACCTACATGCTGCACTTCTCCTCTGAAGGAGGGGAGGACACAAATGGAGAACAGGCACCTGTGTCTCAGGATCCACATGCACCAGGCTTCTTCCCCAGCCCCATTCACATCCTCTACAGCTAGGACACCCTAAGCATCAGAGCCTCCATACTCACAGGCTGCAGGACAGGGATGACCAGGAAGGCTGGACCCAGCAGGAACTGATCATCTATGTCCCAGGTCACCCGGTCTGTCACAAACCTGGGAACAGAAAGATGATGCCACAGTCAGAGTCACAGCCCAAGGCCCTAAGAAACAACTCAAGATCACACATAAGTCTCACAATCCACTCCATCTTATGACATCCTTAGTCTTTGCCTAGATGGACCTGGAACATACAGGCTCCAACATTCTATATTTACAAAAAAATCTTTGTAAATATAAAGAATTATTTAACAATACTATAATATGGCTAATTCAATGGAGATTTGATGAATGTGAAGATGTCCCCAAGAACAAAGACATGTTCCCTCAATCTCACAAATAGTTAAATATGTTCTATCACTTAAAAAAAATCTCCACAGCCTTTCACCATGGAACATTCTCCATGAAAAAGAGGCCCTCAAGTCCCTCTCTCGAGATCAGGATTCTTTCTGAGGTGGTTCCTTATAACTAAAGTGAAACATCACATAGGATCTTTACATGACCAAATTATAAAGAAACTAGGCTGCATTGCTTAATTTCAAAAACATTTTTTAAATGTAAAAGGTAAAATCCAAGGTGGTTATCCATGATCTGGTTTTTCCCCTCAATAACAAAGTTTATATCCACTGATTGACAATGTTTTGATAATGTTTCTCCCTCAACTGTATTTCTATATTCTAATAATAAAAAAAAAGAAAAAAAAACATTTTTTCACTCAATGAATAAATAGTCTTTCCTCAAGGAAAAATGGTATGAATAACACTGTGCTATAAAGAGAAAAAGACATGGGCCCATTCCTAGAGAGCTTATGATGAGAAAAACAATCACATCTTTAATTAGAAGAATAATTTACATGAACTGCCAACATTCGGAATGAAATAAACTACCCATTCATCATGGAGACCCCAGCTGGACACTCACTCATGCAGAAGAGGCCGCACCACAGTGTTGCCCTCTGTGTGGGCTTTGAACATCAAGGTGTAGAGATATGGCAACAGGGTATATCTGATCTCTATCACACTTTTAGAAATATTCACGAAGTCAGCATCCCAGGACACAGGGTCTTGCCGCTGAAGGAGACAATGAAAGGTGTTTAGTGCCCCCACGGTGAACCTGGGGGATATAAGCAGGTAACAGAAAGCTTCTTCCAAATCATCACTCATAGCTAAGCTAAGCATAATGAAAGGTGCCACTACAAAAATACACTTAACAGACTGCTAGACTTGACCGAAGTTCTCCCAGGAAAGCTGATGCAATATCCCCTAAGATACTATCCATGGGATATGTTGGGAAAAAAATCTTTGTAAATATAAAGAATCATCCAATAATACTATAATATGGCTAATTCAATGGAGATTTGATGAATGTGAAGATGTTCCCAAGAACAAAGATAGCATGACCTATAGCTCAAACATGGAGGCTGCATATCATGTGGTACAAAGCGTGCGGCGAAGGAGTAGGAGAAAGGACCTACCCTGGTGCCAATGGTGTTGTGGTTCCTGGAGAAGGGGTAAAAGGCCCCCAGCTGCATCCACCGAGCACACATCTCATATTCAGCATCTTGAAAGAACCCACAGATATCTGCTCCTGTCTGAAATCAGAGGAAAGAAAACCACCTGTGGGTGATTGCTCAAGGATGTCACTGTTCCACTGGGGATGAGGATCCAAAGGACACTTACATAGGAGATGCCAAACAGGCTGAACTCCATCATGCCTGCAAAGAGAACATGGCTGTCAGGTGAGGCTTACGTCCCCAGGCCTCTCCTCCCTCTTTTCCCAAGGATGCCAATCCCTTCCCTTCAGCACAGGACCCTGGGAACCAGCCACACACCAATGATAGATTTCTTCATCTGGTCCCATGCGGCAGTGTTGTCTCCCAGCCAGTGTCCTGCCCAGCGGCCAGAAGAGGGGTATGTGGAGCGGGTGATGATGATCCCTCGCTGTCCAGTCACTTCCTGCACAGCTCTGGAGGGAAGATGGAGGTGAATGGAGAACAGAGCAGGAAGAATGTAAATAGAGCTTCCTTCTCCAGATCTTTTGAGATGTCATGGTGACAAAATGTTAGCTGCATGGATGGAGGGAATATGGAAATCCAAGCAATAAATAGGACCCTACTAACTGATTGGAAAAAAATAGCAGCAATGTAGCCATAAAGTTTACCATGTTGTAAATCCACTAGATTACCAAAAGAAATTACTAAATCTTGCTATTAGTCCTTTGTTTTTTATTTTTGAGAGGAAGAGGAAGAGGAAAATCCCTTTATGGGATATACTTCAAATACTTTATAATATTCATTGAGTCCAAAAAGTGTTACTATGCCAATTCCACAGAAGATCCATTCACTGTACAAAAAGAATGGAGAAAATATACTGATACAGATGTGTCACTTATGATATAAAGGAAAGAGGTATCCAGCCCTTGTCGCTCTTGTAGCTAATGCCATTACAGAAGCCACTACACTGTGTAATGCTTACTCATGTCACCATTTGAGTGTCCCCAAACAGGACTATTAGTTTCTCTTAGATAACTATGACCATGACCAATTTAAATCAGTTTCTCCAGTTATAATCACAGATAGGGTCTGGATCCATGATCAATAATTACTTGTTTAAAGTGAAAGAATTAAAGTCAAGAATCAATGAGTGGAATGTCATTAAACTAAAAAGATTTTGCTCAGCCAAGGAATTGATCAAAACTTTTTTTAAATTTGTTTATAAAGAGAGAAGGACAGTGAGAGAGACAGAGAAAGAGAGAAACAACTTTATTTAGTTTTTCACATGGCCTTAGTTGCTCCAACACTGAGTTGTATTACATGGTGCTTGGGTTTGAACCCAGGTCTTCGTGCTTGCCAGGCAAGCACCGAAACCGCTGAGCCACCGCTCCAGCCCCTGATCAAAACTTTTAAGAGAGAACCTACAGAATGGGAGATAATCATGACCTGTTATAGATTCCTTCAAGGGACTAATGTCCAAAATTTAGAAAGAATTCAAAAAAAATCAAAATTGCAAACAATCCAATCAATATTAGGGCCAGAAAGCTAAACAGAAACTTCTGAACAGAAGAAATTGAGCAAGCCAATGAATATATGAAGAAGTGTTCTAAATCACTAGCAATCATAGAAATGCAAATAAAAATTACATTAAAATTTCACCTCAGCCCAGTCAGATTGACAAAGATGAAGAATATAAACAATAACAGATGCTGGAGAAGTTGTGGGGAAATAGGAACAACAGCACACTGTTGGTGGAACTGCAGACTGGTACAGCTGCTCTAGAAAGCAATGTGGAGAATCCTCAAAAAATTAGGGATGAATTCACCATCTGACCCAACTATCCCTCTTCTGGGTATTTTTCCAGAGAAGTTAGAATCAGCACATTACAGTGACACAACAAAACATAGCAACTCAATTTACAATAGATAAATTATGGAACCCACCCAGATGCCCCTCACTGAATGAATGGATCCAAAAAAATATGAAGTTCTACTCAGCTATTAGAAACAATAATATAATGGCCTTTGAAGGTAAATGGATGGCAAAGAAAGAAATCATGCTAAGCAACATTAGCCAAATCCAGAGACTCAAGGTTGAAATTTTTTCCACATTTGTGGAGACTAGAGCAGAACCTTGGCTTTGGTGAAACGTCAATTTTATGTACTAAACTCACCAAAGTCAAAGCAACACATAATCTAGGGGAACCATAGAAATATAAGGTGGAGAGAAGGGGGTAGGGAAGAAGCGAAAGGGAGGGGAGAGAAAGATGATAGTGAGAGATCTAGGGAAGGAATCAACAATGTAGCTTACTCTTTACTCCTCCAAAAGCCAAATAATACTTATCCAATCATTTAATTCTGAAAAATGCACAATCATATATATGTATACATATACATAAAGACATTTAGATTTGTTATAAGGGAGAAATATAGAAGTCAAGAGACTGGTGTGGGTCATGTGTAGGTGATTCTGGATTAGGATCAGGGGAATAACATATTGGTACTACATATGCATTTATGGTTATACAACAACACAAATCCTCACTAAATTTTTAAAAGAATTATTTGTTTAATAAATTAGAATTGCTGCACAGTTATAATTAAATGTTCCTTCACTTTCAGAAAGAGGTCTGGTAAGAAAAATAGGGAAGCTATGCCTATCAGTGCCTGACCCTACAGGTTGCATCAACTGGAGAAGGGGGACAATGACTCACTCATATGTGGGTCGGGTCTGCGACCACCCATACAGGCTGTGCACATCATAGTGCCGCACCCGGGAGCCATCTGGCAGGATCTGCTCACTCTCCATGCACAGGGTCTGGCTGCTTAAGCCCTGGTCCCGGGACTCCAAATCTGAGGGAAAGATTTACATTGGTGAAAGTCAACCCTGACCCTTGTAGTCCCTGACCTCTCCTTAAGGGATTTAACTGTGCTTCTTAAGACTAACTTGAACTCAAAGCTGAGATGTGGGGAAGAACAAGGGCTTCTCAAACACAATGAAACTGAGTCCAAGCTAGATTTCGAACTTATAAAATAGCTGGTATCATTTTTACCTTCATTCTAAGAAGAAGATAGGGTTCTCTGCTCTAGTTTAGAGCACTAATATTTGGAACATTTCATCAGCTATGGAAGGACATACAACTAATGGAAAGAATATTTTCTGGAGCCAAGGTATAAATGCAAGAACTCAAATCAAAGAAAAGTGGCTACTTTACTTACTGGAGATGAAATAAATTCCTGCAGACAAATTAATTAAGTTCCAAAGAACTGAGAAATCTAGCCCTTATAATCCTTTGGAGACACTAGCAATGTTAAGAGCTGTTAAATTTTGGATCTTGAAGCACCCCACAGGAATCATGAATTGAAGGCCTAGTCTTCATGCAGCAGTGTTCACCATGGGGCTTTGGGAGCTGATTGGATCATAAATGCTCCAACCATATTGACATGTTAATTTGAAAATTCAGAGAATGTTATGGTTTGAATGTGAAGTGTCCCCCAAAAGTTCATGTTCGACAATGTAAAGAATGAGGTGAAATGACTGGGTTATGAGAGCCTTAACCCGAACAGTGAGTTAATCCTCTGATAGGGATTAACTGGCAACTGAAGGTCAGTAGGGTGTGGCTGGAGAAGGTGGGTCATTTGGGGGCATGCCTTTGGGGTATATATTTTATATCTGGTGTGGAGTTTCTCTCAGCTACCTGGCAATGCCTTGAGCCACTTTCCTGCTACACTCCTCAGCCATGATATCCTGAGGAATGGAGCTGGTTGTCTATGGATGAAGACCTCTGAAATTGTGAACCCTCAAAATAAACTTGTCTTCCTAAAATTGTTCTTGTCGGGTCTTTTAGTCACAATGGAGAAGCTAACTAAAATAGAGGGGAACAGTCTATTAGATGGTGATGGAAAATGTGGGAGGTGCATCTTACTGGAGGAAGTAGGTAACCTAGGGCATGCCCTTCAATGATAAATTTGTCCCAGATCCCTTCACCCTCCCCTCTCATTCCTGGCCACTATTAAATAAGCAGTCTCTCCAACATTCACTCACACCACCATGATGCTTTGCCTCATTACAGGCCTAGAAACACTGAAGCCAAGTGACCACAGACTAACACTCTGAAACTGTGTGCCAAAGTAATTCTTCCCTCTTTTAATATATGTGCTACCAAAGCAAGCATGATCTTTCCTCTTTTAAGATGTTCATGTCAGGCATTTTGTGACAACCTTGGAAAGCTTACTAACATACATGCTGTCTGGACATAACAAGAATTTTGCCCAAGGAGTCCAGTCATGTGCACACAGCCAGGTGGGTAAAGTGCTTCAAGGGTTTTTGTGTCTCTTGCTCCAATAAATCACAGCAACCAGAGTGTACCCTGAGTGATTAAAGTAAACCTCTGGCTTCTGGGCTTTTGCAAATGTCATCTGCCTTCTAGCTAGTGCTCTACAAGTGGTGGATGCCAATACTCCTTACGTGGCATGTAGGGAGGATGGTTCAGACTGGCATCACTGCAGCCTGAAGGAGCAGCCCCGTTCACAAAGCTTGCAGGTTCATTCATATCCTAGAAATGTCAAACACAGGCATTGCTTACTTTTAACAAAAATTACATACTGACAATTCAGAGACAAAGCAGTAGTGAATAACTAATTCAACATTCGATTATCTCTGTAGATTCTTGCCCTGGGAGGCTCATCAAACCTGGTGAGAATTGGCTATAAATATCAATTAGCTCTTTAGAATTAATGTCTAGAAAGTTTTAGAAAATTTACCTCAAAGCAAACAAAATTCCGAGGATTACTACCAATCACCATGGAAGTGTGACAGCAGAAATCTGGTAGAATACTAGATAACAGGGATATCAGGGCTGTCCGACTCCTCATTGGAGGAAATACTGTCTCATATTTCTAATTATTTCTTAGATAATTATGATCATCTCTACTAAACATAAGTGTTTCATATATTCAAACATCAATGATACATACACACACACACACACACACACTTACAATCCACATTCCATCAAACTTCAAGCTCTTCTCTGGATTCCGTGGGTTGTTGTATAGTTCTTCAATTTCCCTTTTCCACCACAAGGCAGTTGAATTACGGAAAAAGTCTGGGAAGGCCACGAAAGCTCGGTATAGCTATAAAAATACAACATAACACACTTCTTTCAAACAGACTATACAGCAAACAGGCATGTTCTAAGACCTACATTATAGTAAGTACTACATGATGGTAGACAGTGATAGTCTAAACAGAGGCTACCTAATGTTCCCCACTTATTAGACATGCATTGAGGGATCTGAAGAAAATAAAAATGATTTCACACATTTAAATACATCCATAAAGTAGTTCTTCTTCACACAATCATGAATGGTAACAATAGAAACCCTGACTCACTATCTCCCACTATTGATGCCCAACTTTCAATTTCTGTCCTCTAAAGTGACAACTCTGCCCAATCCTCTTCACATTCAACCCCTTTCATATTGCCTCTGTTCTCACTTTCTCCAGTCTTCAACCAGAGATGTGCACATCTGCATAAATGTCCACAGAAAGACTTATTACAGTCTATTGCATTTTCTATAATTTAAACCTTCAAATTTGGACAGAGAAATTTGCTTTTGCAAGGCTTTTGGGCTATTTGTTTGCTTGCCTGTTTCTTGAAAATACCTCAGTAATGCCAGACCTGGACACTACTGTTCCCATCATAACCAGCCTCACCAAATGGATCTTACTAATAAGACCCATTTTATCATCAGTCGATTAATAATCTCTTAGTAGCTACCAAATAATATTGTATGAGCCCTATGAAGCATTTTTCATCAAAAATACAATGATCATTGGGGACAAGAGAATTCTTTGTGAAGAATCCCCTGCCATCAGAGTAAAGGCATCCCTAGGCACTGCCTGCTAAATGTCACATGATGCTCCCTTATCACTGCAATAACTAACACAGCCACACAGACTTCTAAATTCCTTCAGTATTGCAGTATTTCCCCTAATGACTGATTAGTTGCAAATTTCATAAGGTTATAACCAATCCTGTAATTGATGAAACCACCTTCTACCAATGTAAACATCTAAAGACGGGGAACCTGTGTCTCAGAATGGCTTTACCATAGGGGATTCCTGCATCCACATGGGATACCTGGGTAACCAAATTTAAATTAACACTCTGTAAGTATCCTTACCAGAGAAATACATGGATACATTAATACATAGATGCATAAACAGGTTGATTGATTCATTAATAGATAATAGAGAGATATACCAAGATAATTATCAGTTCCCCAGTAAACAAACAAAACAAAGCCCTTGAACAGTTCACCAAGAAGATATAATGATAATCAGCACTTATGCCCCCAATTACAACCCCCCAAAATACATGGAAAAAATACTTAAGGACATTAATCCCCTAATTGATCTCAACACAATAATTCTGGGGGACTTCAACACACCACTATCAACTCTAGACAGATCATCTAAACAAAAAAATCAATAAAGATGTCTCCAAACTGAACTACTCTATTAAACAATCGGGCTTAACAGAATTTACAGAATATTCCATCCTAAAACAGCTGAATTTACCTTCTTCTCTTCAGCCCATGGATCCTTTTCTAAAATATACCACATCCTAGTTCACTGGGACAATCTTAGCAAATATAAAAAAGTGGATATAATCCCATGTATTCTGTCAGATCATAATGCTATGATCTTAGCAATCAACAACAGGAGAAACAATGGAAACTATTCAAATACTTGGAAATTGAATAATTACCTCTTAAACGAAGGATGGGTAAAAGAGGAAATGAGAACAGAGATTATGAAGTTTTTGGAATTGAACAAGAATGAGGAAACAACATACCAAAACCTCTGGGACAGTATGAAGGCTTTCTTAAGAGGTAAATTTATAGCACTGTGTGCATACATCAAAAAACTAGAAAGAGAGAAGATTAATAGCCTTATGCTTCAACTCAAACAACTTCAAAAGGAGGAACAGTCCAACCCTAAATCTAACAGAAGACAGGAAATCACCAAAATCAGAGCTGAAATCAATGAAATTGAGAGCAAAAAAGCTATTCAATCTATTAACAAATCCAAGAGTTGGTTCTTTGAAAGAGTGAACAAAATTGACAGTCCCCTTGCCAAACTCACCAAAAGGAAAATCGAAATGAAGCAAAATCAGAGACAAAAATGGGGATATCACCACAGACCCATCCAAGATACAGAAGATTATCAGAACATACTTTGAAAACTTATACTCTGCCAAATTTGATAACCTAGAAGACATGGACGTGTTTTGGACAAACATGACATCCCCTCTCTAACACAGGAGGACATTGAAAATCTCAACCAACCTATCACAGAAAGCGAAATTGAAGCAGCAATCAAAGCTCTCCCAAAAAAGAAAAGTCCAGGTCTGGATGGATATACGGCAGAATTTTACCAAGCCTTCACAGAAGAACTAACACTGATCCTCTTCAAGCTCTTCCGGGAAATTGATAGAGAGGGAACACTCCCAAACACTTTCTATGAAGCAAACATTACACTGATTCCAAAGCCCAACAAAGACAATTCAAAGAAAGAAAACCACAGACCTATTTCCCTGATGAACATTGATGCAAAAATCCTTAATAAAATTTTAGCTAATCGGATACAAAAGCATATTAAAAAGATAATCCATTATGATCAAGTGGGCTTCATTCTAGGGAAACAAGGCTGGTTCAATATATGCAAATCAATAAATGTAATTCACTACATAAACAGAATTAAAAACAAAAACCATATAATCATCTCAATTAATACAGAGAAGGCATTTGATAAAATTCAACACCACTTTATGCTCAAAACTTTGGAAAAGATAGGGATCAAGGGAAGATACTTTAACTACGTCAGAAACATCTATGACAGACCCATAGCCAACATTATCCTCAATGGAGAAAAACTGAAAGCATTTCCACTGAATTCAGGTACAAAACAAGGCTGTCTGCTATCCCCACTCTTGTTCAATACAGTCCTTGAAACCCTTGCCAGAGCTATCAGGCAAGACAAGGAAATCAAAGGTATTCGTATAGAAAAAGAGGAAGTTAAGTTATCTCTATTTGCAGACGACATGATTTTATACCTAGAAGACCCAATAACATTGGGCAGAAAACTCCTAGAGCTCATAGGAGATTTTCACAAAGTAGCTGGCTACAAGATCAACTCCAGCAAATCACTAGCATTTCTTTACACCAGCAACAAATCCATAGAAGAAGAAATCAGTAAATCTCTCCCATTCACCATCACTTCCAAAAGAATGAAATACTTGGGCATTAACCTTACAAAGGATATTAAAGACCTATTCAAAGAAAATTATCAAACACTAAAAAAAGAAATTACAGAAGACCTGAGCAGATGGAAAAACATTCCATGCTCATGGTTAGGCAGAATCAATGTAATAAAGATGGCCATTCTACCCAAAGCCCTTTACAG
>PVKS010052881.1:0-10589 GCA_004027875.1 Aplodontia rufa
GTCTCAAATTGTCTATGGAGCAAGTCATGAAAATTGATCATAGCTTTGATCAAAGAGTAATCCTCAATCAATACATATAATCACAGCCAAATAACTTTGTGAGAATAATCAAAATTAGAAATAAATCCTAAAATAAAAGGGACTTTTCATCTGATACTTTAAAAATTCTTAATATACATTATATATCATTGTATACTATGTACAATATACAATGATATATAATATATATTAATTAAAATATTGATATTTAAGAATATATTATTCTTAATTTAGAATTAAGAATATAATTTAAAAGTGTATTCTTTTTTTTCAATTTCATAACATTTATTTCATCCATCATCATAAAAGAAAGCAGGCCTTGTTAACAACTGGTAAATCTCCCATAGTCAGACACCTATTAAAAGTATATTCTTACGAATATTTTAAGAGTTATATTCTAAAATTGCAGAATTTCTAAAAACAATAGATTATTCATTATTAAATAATAAAGATAATCATAACATTTTGGTCAATAAATCATAGGCCTAAATATATTAGTCATAAAAAGGAATAAAAACAAATGAATTAAGCAAACAACTCAAAAAATTTGAAAAGGAAAAACAAACTGAAGGAACTAAGTATTAGTAAAATCAAAGCCGAATTAATGAATCAAAGAATAGAAAAATGGACTGAAAATAAATCTGAAACTTGAGTCTTTAAAAGAAAAACAAAATGGAATGCAGAAACTAGCTAGCTTAATAAAGGAAAAGCATAGGGCAAGTGTAACCATACAAATTAATATGTGACAATGAGAAAAGAAACCCAGAAGAGGGACATTCAAAAAATTGTGAGATCACTCCATTCAACTCTATGCAAATAAATTGAGCAATCTGGATAAAATGAATAAATTACCATAAAAATATAGAAAACAAACAAACCAATTTCTAAGAAGAAATAGCAGTTGTCAAAGAGTGATCTTTCTTTAAAAAATTACCAGCTCTAGACAACTTCACAGATATTTCAGTAAAACATTTCAAAAAAGTTACCAACATTATTGGAACTATTCCAAACATGGGAAAAATTAAAGTTCCAAACCACTTTTTTTTTTTCGTAAGTTTGCAAGGTCTATACAAAGAAAATAGTAAAACAGAAACATTTAAAATAATGGGAAGCAGGCATTTGATTACTATTTTAAATATTAATTTAAATGTTAAACTATCGCAAGGCGTACAGGAAAGTGTGTAGATAAGAAAGAAAATTCTAGAAAGAGAGCCACAGGCATACTAAGATCCATATTGCAAACTGATATATGTTAACTGCAGTATTTGAAACCTGTTGAAAAATAGACTAATGAATGAATGGAATTGAAAACACTGGGGTGCTATCTGGAGAAAAATTAAGGAGATATTTCATACTTTGTGTATTAATCTGTTTCTATCATTGTAATGAAATGCCTGATGCCGAATGCTTTAGAAGTAAAGAGGTTTATTTAGCTTACAGTTTTAGAACCTAAAGTCCAAGATCAGGCAGGCCCCTGGGTTAGTCTCTGCTGACAGTCCCCTTGGCTGAGAGCATGTGAGAGGAGACAGGAAGCTAGTAGAGAGTGAAGATAGTTCAGTTTTGCTCTTTTACAACTCTCTTATGGGAACTAACCAGGGTCATCGCAAAATTACCATAATTCCTTCCAAGGACAGCAGCTCCAATGACCTAATCATCTAGGACTCACCTTTTAAAGACCCCACCCACCACCTTTTAACTTTGCCACACTGGGGACCACACTTCCAAAACATGAACCCTTGAGGAACAAAACACATCCAAACCATAGCACCTTGGTGAAGGAAGAATTCCAAGATGACACTTAAGATCCCTGCCTTTCAGTGTATATGCTCTGTATAATCCCTCCTACTGGGTTATAGATGGGACCTGTGGACATGTGTCACTGTTGTGATTAGATTATGTTTTATGGAAGAAGTGAAGAGATCTAGCAGATGTTCTTAAGGTTCTAGGCAGCTGTCTTTAAATTAGTCAAAGGGAAATTATCTTGATGAGCCTAGCTTAATCAGGTGAGTCCTTTAATGTGGTTTTAGACATCAGAGATTTTTCTTCTGCTCTAGAAGAAGTAAACACCTATGCTATAAGGAAATCACATGGCAAGGAATTTGGGCTTCTCAGTGTTGAGAATGATCTTTGGCTGATAGCCTGCAAAAAAGAGTATTCTAAAACCACAAGGAAGTGAACTTTGCTAAGAACCAAGTAAGTTTAGAGAACTCAAAACTCTGGAAGGGATCACAGCCCAGTCAACAACTAATTTCATCTTGTGAAGCTCTGAGCAGAGGACCCATTTAAGCCATGCCTGACCACTAGAGCTACACAAAATGTGAGATCTCAAACCTCTGCAGTATTAAGTCATCAGATCAGTGCAGTTTGTAAGAGATAGCAAACATACACATAATTGAAATTCCAAAAGAATGAGAGAATTAAATGAAAAGCCCGAAGCCATTAAGTAAGGCAGGACATAAGTGGATGTATGTGGGATGCCAATAGTTTAATCAATGTTATTTTAAGGAGGTTGTTGTTATTTAGTTGTTTTCAGTGGAAATATTGAATTTTCTAGCCTATAGTTACCAGAAGTGAAAGTCCCTGACAATTTAGCAACTAAGAATGAGAATACCCCAGGTGAAAAAGTTATTATTATTTGGGATGTAGCAAAAACTATAAATGAAAAGTACTCACAACTAAAAAATTGGAACAAAAACCACAAAAGCAAGAAGTATTAATTAATAAATCTATAGTTAAAAGAAAAAAATTTAAACAGGAATACAGCGAGGCATGGAGGCACATGTCTGTAATCCCAGTGACTCAGGAGGCTATGGTAGGAGGATCACACATTTCAAGGTCAGTCTTGACAATTTAGTAAAACATTTCCTCACAATAAAATAAATAAAACAGGTGGGGATGTAGCGTAGTGGTAGAGCACCCTGGCACCTCTGGGTTCAATCTCCAGGACCAAAAAAGAAAAAAACAAACAAAAAGCCCAACAACACTAAAATAGATAAAATCCAAATTCAGACTTGGTATTTAAAATCTTTAAAGGGCCAGTAAGATAGACAAATATCAGACAAGTCTAACCAATGAAAAAAGATTTAAAAGAGAAATCATTAGGAACAATTGACCACACATTTAGAGAAAAGTCTTTAAATTGAGTGATCATTCTAACTATGACTAGCCATTTAGAAAACAGATTGTGTTATCAAAATGATAATATTATACATAAATTACCTAGGAATAAATTTTATAAGAATGAAAAAAAGAATGTGGAGCTCATTAATATAAGCTCAAAAAAGGATTTGAAAAAATGAGACATATTATGCTCCTGAGGATTATGTACTATGTATTATAAACTATTTGAAGTTGAAATACTAAACTAAGAAATAAAAAAGGTCACAAATAGTTACTATCAGATATTAGAAAAAAGAACATTAATACGTTAACAAGATCAGTGAAGAAGATCACCATACGCCAGGAACCATGATGAGTATTTCACAATTACCTTGTTTTATTCTTGACACACTTTTTTTTTAAGAGATAGAGGGACAGTGAGAGAGAGAGAGAGAGAGAGAGAGAGAAAATCAATTATATTCAGTTTTTCATGTGCCCCTCATTGCTTTGACACTTTGTTGTGAACATGGTGCTGGGATTCGAACCCACATCCTTGCGCATGCCAGGTGAGCACTGCAACCACTGAGCCACTGCTCCAGCCCCTTGACACACCTTTTTGATGTAGATAGCATTATAATCCCATTTTTACAAATAAAGTAATTTAGCATCAGAAATGTTAGACAGCATGTAAACAAGAGGATCAGTCTGGTTTTAGGTCATCCCATCTGAACTCAAGTTCATCTTTCCACCATAAATATAGCCTCAAGTTCACACTGCTGGCAAAATGATAGACTAGTTGATAACTGGTACTGGGGGCAGAAAAGGGTTCATTTGGGAGAGAATAAAGTTGGATTTCTACTTCCTACTTGACAGTAAAGCAACTTATAAAAGAATTAAATGCAAATGATGTGTATATAAATACACCAAAGTACAACAAATCAATGGTCATATAATCTTTGAGAAGGAAAAATAAAGAGGGATGTCAAATAAACAAAACACTTTAGACAATAATATAACATTTGAATTAATTATGAATTAGGCAAAGACTTTCTCAATAAGACTCCCAAAGCTAAAGAATTAAAGTCAAGAATCAATGAGTGGGATGCCATTAAACTAAAAACTTCTGTCAGCCAAGGAATTTGTCAAAACTGTCAAGAGAGAGAATGGGAGATAATCATGGCCTCTTATACCTACAACAGGGGACTAATATTCAAATTTACAAAGAACTCAAAAAGCTTAATACAAACTCACAAATAATCCAATCAATAAATGATCCAAAGAGCTAAACAGAAACTTTTCAACAGAGGAAATTGAGCAAGCCAATGAATACATGAGAAAGTGTTCTAAATCACTAGAAATCAGAGAAATGCAAATCAAAACTACATTAAGATTTCATCGCATTCCTGTCAGATTGATAAAGACGAAGAATACAAATAATAATAGATGCTGGAGGGGTTGCAGGGAAATAGGAACACTAGCACACTGCTGGTGGAACTGCAGACTGGTATAGCCCCTCTGGAAAGCAGTGTGGAGACTCCTCAAAAAATGAGGGATGGATCCACCACATGATCCAGCTTTTCCTCTTCTGGGTATTTTCCCAGAGGAGTTAGAATCAGCACATTTCAGTGACACAGCAAAATCTATGTTCATAGCAATTTGCACTAGGTAAATTATGGCACCAACTCAGATGTCCCTCACTGGATGAATAGATCCAAAAACTGTGGTATATGTATACAATGGAATTCTACTCAGCAATTAGAAATAGTGATATTGTTGCCTTTGAAGGTAAATCGATGGCAATAGAAGAAATCATACTAAGTGAAATTAACCAAACTCAGAAAGTCAAGGGTCGAATGTTTTCCCTCATTTGTGAAGGCTAGAGCAAAACCCAAGCTTGGGTGAAAGGTTGTCAAACTCATGCATTAGACCCACAAAAGTTGTAGCAACACATAATCTGGGACAACCATAGAAATGTGAGGGGGTGGGACGGAGGAAGAATAGGGATGGATCTAGGGAGGTAATCAACAGTGTAGAATGTTCTTTCCCCCCTGAGAATCCAAATAAAATATGCAATCATTTAATTCTGGAAAATTCACAATCTAAGTATTTATAACACTTGTAGTGGTGGAATATAGAAAAATCAAGAGACTGGGGTGTGGGAAATGTGGGGGTAATTCTGGTTTAAGAACAAAGGTATATCATATTGTTACTTTATATGCATTTATAATTGTACAATAACTCAACTCCTTAATAAAAAAATCAAAAAGTAAATTAACTATAAAATGATACTTCTAAATTTTTAAATTTACTTCTACATAGTAATATCAATAAATGTTAATTAAATAAACATGAAATTCCATTAACAAAGTTAAAGTACTGATGATAAAATAAGAAAAAAGATTGCAATTTGATAGACAAAGGTGATATCTTTCTATTTAAATCCTTTCAAATCAGCATCTTACTTCTGCCTGTTTGACAGGTTTCTCTCTAAATGTCTTTGGAATCTCCAATCTCTCATGGTGGGTAATTCATGATTCTCACATTCTACCCACTGACCTTCCATCCCAAATTATCTGCTTTCCTTTCAACCTTTTCTGAGTAAATGGCACCACCATCAACCTAGACCACCTACTAACCAGTTGTAGTTTTGTAAACTTTGACACTTTTTAGGAAGAGCTCAGTAAGCTATTGGTGTGGAATATAGAAAATACTGTGAAATTCATGGATTAACAGAAGGTGAAAAATTTTAGGGTGCATAATTATTTTTTCAAGTAGTCATTCAATAAGTGCCCATTCAGTGTATACTCTGTGGGAGGTTCTAGGGGTACAATGGTGAAAATGACATAGAGCATATGTTCGTTCCACTCGTGGGAAACTGTAAGAAGAGTAACAGCAGAAGCGGGAAGAGCTATATCGAAATTAGAGTGCAGTTGAGTGCCTACTTGGCAACGATTGTCCCTGGAAGACTCCTCTAAGGAAGCTAAATTTAAGCTGTATCTGAACAGCAAGAAGCCACGTGACACCATTCGAGGAAGAGATTGCCAAGGAGGTCCATGCTGGTGACCAACTGGGAAGAAATTGTGTTATCGAGGTGGGATCTGACAGTGTCTTGGATTAGGGTGGTAATAACTGGTAGAGAGAAATCACTGGACTCTGAGAACATTTTGGGGGAAGGGTGACAGGATTTCTTAACTGGGAAGCTGTTGAAATGAGAGAAATCAGGGATAATGCTAATAGTTTTTTATGCTACCAACTGGTTAGTAGGTGGGCTAGGTTGATGGTGGTATTATTTACTCAGAAAAGGTTGAAAGGAAAGCAGATAATTTGGGATGGAAGGTGGGTGGGTAGAATGTGAGAATCATAAATTAACTACCGTGGAGGTTTGAGATTCCAAAGACATTTAGATTTGTGTGTCATTATCATGTAGATGGCATTTAAAAGAGTAGGATCTGGGTAGGAAAACCTAGGGCAAAAGTGTAGTTAGAAAAGAGAAGCTTGCCCAGGAAATAACCCCAGAGTGCTCCAACATTGAGAGCCTCTGAGAAGAGGGCAGATAAAAAGTCTAAGAAGAAATGGCCAGTGAAGTAGGGGGAAGCCAGGTAGTGTGGTGTCACAGAAGCCAAGAGAAGAGTTTTAAGAGAAAAATGGAAGACAAAAAGATCAACTGCTTTGAATGCTGTCAAGAGGTAGGGTATGAGAAAAAGAGAAAAGTTTTTTATTTGCTTTGGATTCCTGAAGTCTTTGGGGATCTTGACAATGGCAGTTTCAGGGCTGTAGAGAGCAGAGAAGCCAAACCAAGTTTACTTTGGTCATCAGGAGGAAGGAAATATCAGCTACTGGGGCAGGTTTCAAAAGGCTCATCTTGAGTCACTTGCCCATCCTCTGGCATCACAGTTTCAGGAGCTGAGGTAGCATAAATAGCCCAGGTTAGGCTGAAAGCTCACACCTGGATCTGTCACAACATCCAAGGAAGTCAATTCATGGAGCAGAAGCCAATAACCAAGATACCTCTCCCAACACAAAGGCATGCACACCATTCTCTAATTCTAAAATAAGTCAGGGGGAACAAAAGTTTAGATAATATCTACCTAGACCCAAGTTCAAGGTGCAATTTCAGTCTTACTCATATGCTACAAATACTCTGAAAATGACAACACACACAGCATTAAATAGTTCACATTCTTGATTCATCATCAATTTGTAAAAATAGCTGTTCTATTATCTTTAATCTAGAGTCAAGTTAATTTAATTTACTAATACAATTTTTTCCAGGCATCATCCTTTAATATATTATAAACCATATATTTAACTAAGTGTGAGAATTATAAGATGAAGATAATAGGATGATTAATTTCAGCTCAATAAGTAGAAGTTTAGCAAGTCCATAGTACATATAAGTATTTCTCTGAATTATCTCTTAAAATACTGTTATACATGTACATTTAATCATAACATATTTAGCCTATTAAATAAGTTAAGACCACTAACTTTTTCAATTTGTTTTAAAAGTTAGGTAAATTTGTATTAGGAGTCATGAAAGTGAAATATAAATGATTATATTAGTCTATATGAAATTTAACTCCTCATATTTACACCTCCACAATGTTAATTATTTTACCGGTCAATTCTCATTCTACTGAGCAACACTGGCTTCTTTCCATTTTCAATTTCTAAGAAAAGATATATTTAGTAACTACTAATACTTTGCTCTAAATTGAATGCAGTTTTTGGAATTTTATTAGTAATGCTTACAAAAAAATCAGAGATAAGAAGGTAAAAATGAACATGTTGAATAGGTCCTTAAAAATGTTTCTCAATCCCTCTGTTGAGCCCAAGAACCTGATGATAATAGATGAAAAGATCGAGGGAAGGAACTTAGAAAGTTAAATGATCAATCTTGTTTGACTATTTTACAAAATCTTGGATGGAACAAGATTTCTGATTCCACATGTAGGTACTGTACTGATTGATGCCCTGACATTACAGAGACTGTGTCTGTTATTCTTATACTGTGCACCTGAATGAGAAAATTTACTTGCTTTTGGTAGAGGACTGAGTTGCAGAATGAAAGCTGAAGAATTAAAGAACTAATTGGAGGAATCACTGTGGCCATTCCAGTCATTTGAGAAAATCCTAATAACTCTGTCCTTCCCCACATGTGCAGGTGCAGATGTAGGTGCAGGAGCAATAATAGGTTTCTTCCTTACTCACAGGTTCCTTCCACTGCACCCTCCTTTGCATCTGGGCTGCTCTCTTTTACTCCCCTTCCAGAGCCTCACGACTGACCTTTTAACTTCCATCCTTCTCTTGCTTTTGCTTAGTGCTATGGCCCTGGACCAACTCATCTGGACCAACTCAGACTTTGATTGATACCCCATTGGAGGTCAGTAATTATTTAATCCATTTTAATTTTAATGATGAGTTTCCACTTTCAAGATTATTTGTTAACTGTTTTCTTGGTGATATTAATAGCTTTGTTGGTTGTTTTCTCTTGTTATACTAACCTTGGTGTTTGTGAATAAATCTCTTCTTATACTAAAATCTTTACTTTGTAGTGTTGTGTTATCTTTAGATTTTCACTTTTATTGCTATTATATGTGTATCTTTTCTCATAACTACAATATTTGAAGAATTGGAAGCATAGCAGTTTTATTGGCATTCCTTTGTGTGTGTGTGTGTGCACATGTAGTTGAATACTTCATTAATATTGTCATTTATGATGAGTCTTGGATTTTTCTCTTATAACTTTATTTTTACATGATTCAGCTTGAGCAATCTTTACTTTTTTAAAAGACAAGTTCTATTCCTTTTCGTGATAGTGTCTTTGACATTGCATTTTGTATGACATTTCAATCAACTACAGAGAATTTAGTTTCTTCCAGAAACCTCGCCTTTTAAATTCATGCCACGTATTTTGTTAAGTTCCCAGTGAGTTGTTTTCAAATTATATGCAGAGAGCCTGGGATTTGTTTCCTTTAAACTAACCCATGATTATTTTCCTAATAAATGAACTTATTTTATTGTGTATATAAAAGAAAGTATATATATGTTCAACTATTTTTTTTTTTGCTTTTTCCCCTGACTTGAATCATATGGTGATAACTAATGTATTAGCGCGTGCTTTCAGTATTCATAGATAGGACTGGTCTGTTTGATTCTTATTCTTACTTTGGTCCATATATAATATAATTTACTTATTTTCTGGTGGTAACAATTTACCCATTCTAAAAATCAGAGAATTGAGTAATTTATTCTAATACAATGTGTCCTTAAAATCTTATCCACATTAGGTTTGTCAACAGAAGTGTTTTATAACCCTATACTCTTTCTGAGTTCACTAGAGTTTGTGTGACCTATATCCCATCTTTCTACCTAGCTTTTGAGATGAAAATGGAAGCAAAATCATCACCTTCAATTCCAATTCAATGCAATACAATCATTATATTATTTGATTCCTAATTTCCCATTTTCAAAGTATTTATTCTTTATTAAGCAGTGGTATTAGATCTCTGATACTCTCTGATAGAGGTTAGGAACCCCAGATCTCTTGAATCCTCAAACAATAACCTACTGCCATGCAGTCATAAGAGCAGGAAGGACATGTAACAAAAGGGACAAATCTGCCAGAAACTACAAATTGGTGATTCATAAAAAATCTTCCAGTTTGCAGATATTTTTTTTTGCTTAATCTGAATGGTATTGGCCATAGTGTTTCTAAAAATAGTTTTAATTGACAAAACCATAAAAATCAGGATATTTTACCTAACACCAAGATTTCCAATCTCTGCTGACAACTCCGTATGTTTTGTGGCAATGATGGGAGCAGAGAGTCAACTGCTCACTCTGGACAGGGCAGGCACTCACATCTTCCACAGCTCTACCACTTCTTCGGTCTCTGACCCTGAGTGAGTGACACTGATCACTTGCTGTGGGCCAGCCCCAGCTGAACTCGGGTCCCTGAAGGAAAAGCGGTGTTGGCACGGAGGAGCGACTTGAACCTCCGGGACAAGTTGCAAGCAGACACAGTTCCCTGCTTGAGCAATATGCCGTCTGTTCTTTATTATAGAACATTTTTATACAGGTGCACAAACAAGGCATTTATTATCAGCTTTATTTACAATTCTCTTTTTAGTTTCCCAGTAAACTTAAAGCATCAACCATTAGTACAATTCATGCCCTTGACTTCCCCACCATAATGACCATATTGTTTAAACCTGCTTTTACAAAGGACAGAGACCAAACACTTCACCAAATTCTGTCTCCCTAAATTCCTTTAGATGTTTCTGCAAACCATTACCTCACTAGATAAGAGAAGCCTTGAAGCTCACTGCACTGCATTAGTCTAGAAGCCCTATCTTAGCATAAATGAAAAGTTTCTTATTTAGCTAGACTATGTTATAGGCTATATTATTCCTATACCCTATTAATTACTAACCTAAAACTATTTTGTT
>PVKS010052882.1:0-10585 GCA_004027875.1 Aplodontia rufa
GAACAGTTTTCCTCTGGGATGTGCTCCCACCATGATGTACTGCTTCACAATAGGCCCCAAAGCAATGGGGCCAAGCAACCAGGGAGGGAAACCTCTGAAACTGTGAGCCTAAATTGCCATTTCCTCCTTTTAAGTCATTTATCTCTGGCATGTTGTCACAGCAAGAGAAAGCTCACACACCTTTGGGAAACAGATGTGAACAGTTCTATAGAGTTCTAGAGAGGAGGCGAGAGAAATTTGGCATATAAACTCTATCACTGGCAAAAAGAGGTGGATGTGAGTAGAGAACCAGATGGCAAGGAGATAGAGAAATGAAAGGAAGGAGTTGGAAGGATGGGAAGGAAAAGGAATGGGAGAGATCTGTGAATTCAGAGTCTGAAATGCTATGCGGTGGAGATCTTTGCACAGGCACAAGCATCATGTAATATATCCACAAAAAACAGCCATGATGTATTATAGGCCCAGGCAACCAAGGAGATTTCAAGGAGGAATCTGAACTCAGCTTGTAGAATTAATAAATTATTTTTTTAGTGGAAAGAAAAAGAAAAGAAAAATACAGCAGTACCTGACAATGTCAAGTAGAAATGAAAGTCCACTGCCAGTTCAGAGTAATGTAGGTCATTTCATGGGGCTGCTAGATGGGGTACAAAGGGAGATGTGGAGGGATCCCTAGTGTAGTACTTACATATTCAACATAAGCACTCCCCAAGGCAGTTCCAAGGCCCAGCTAGCCTGAGCTGAATCCAGAAGAGAGAGCTTAGTCACATAACTCACATTATCACTCATGTCCCTTCTCATTTATTTTTTCCTTAATATCATTTATGAGATGCAATTCATATACCATCTGGTTTGCTTTTACATATATACAACGGCTTTTAGTGTACTCATGGAGTTGTGTAACCATCACCACCATCCAATGCCAGAATACCATCATCCCCTAAACCTCCCATAACCACTCACAGGCATTGCTCATCTCCATCCCCCAAGGCCGTGGAAAACTCTGGTCTACTATTTGTCTCCATTATTTGCCTGTTCTGGTTATTTCATACAGGAGTTCTGTGTAGTCTTTTCTGACTGACTTCTTCCATTTAGCACTAATGTTTTCAAGGTTCATCCACACTGAGGCATGTATGAGGACCTCATTCCTTTCTGTAGCTGAATCACATACCATTCTATTGATACTCCATGTGTTATATATCCACTTATCAGCTAATGGACATTTGGTTTATTTCCACTTCTTATTTGTTCTGAATAATGCTTGTGTTGACCTTCATGTACGAGGGTTTCCATGGATACATACTTACATTTTCATGTACCTCAGAGTAAAATTGGTAGGCTGCATGGTTAACTCTAGGATGAATATTGTGAGGAACTATTTTTCAAAATGGCTGCAGTGTCTCACACTTTCATCAGCAATTCTTCCACATTCTTACTAACAGTTACTGTATTTTTCATTTTGATTATAAGTCTCCCTACTGGATGTGAAGTGGATGTGAAGTGAATATATCTCACTGTGGTATCACATTATAGCTTTGATTTGCATTCTCTAGTGACAAATAATGTTGAGGCTTTTCTATTGTGCTTACTGCCTATTCTGTTCTGTCCAATCTATTTTTCATGCAGTAACAAAAAGAGCCTATAGCAGGTCTCAATCCTCCCTTGCCCAGAGAATTACAAAGGCTAACCCCTTCAAACACAGACCAAAATCCATCCCTTTCAAAACACTATGCCCTGCATGATGTTACAACCTATCACTAATTTGCACGTTTAATTTTAAGGTGAATGTCAGTCTTCTCCATTCAGAAAGGCAGAAATAAGTATCTGCCTGACCTGCATGAATCCCCATGTTTATGGTAAAATAAATGCTCACCCAGGCACAAATAATTAGGATATTTAAAAATTATTTCTCCAAAATACAGCTAAATAATGTACAGTAGTATGCTAATCAAAAATGACATAAATATGTGTGCATTTAATTAGATGGGATAATAATGGTATATTAATCAATCTCATAAAAATTCATATTGAAAATAGAGAACATAAGGAAAGTAGACAGACAGATGTTTGTAGTTAATTCAGTTTACCCCTAGTCTCTGAAGTATATTATTGGGCTGGAGCAGTGCCTAAGCAGTTATGGTGCTTGCCTGGCAAGCGCGAGGATGCAGGTTCGAACCCCAGTACCTCATACGTATACAACAAAGTGTTGGAGCAACTAGGGCCACGTGGAAAACTAAATAAAACTGATTCTCTCATTCTCTCTCTCACACACAGTCCCTCTCTCTTTTTTAACTTTTTATTTCTCCAATGAAACAATATATTTATATTCTGAAAATTAGATTTACCCCCTACAGCTCTCCTAATTACCCACTATTGTCCCTCCCACCCAACTCCCTCCTTCCCAGTACATCTCTACAAACGCCTACACCTTTTCAGAGTTTAATACATGAGAGTTGACCGCCCTTCACTGTGGTCAGGGTTTAGCTCCAGCCTCCACAGATGAGTAAAGACATTCGACCCTTGGTTCTCTGGGTTATGCTAATTTCACTCAGCATGATTTACTGTAGTACATATATACCATGGAGTCCCTCTCTCTTAAAAAAAAAAAGAATTAAAAAAAAAGAATACTATTTGCTCTTGTGATATTTTTGGCCAGCATGATTCATATCCACATGCTATACTTTGTTACTCAGCAATATTTTAAGGAGAGAATAAGTAAATCAAGCAATAGATCTACTAAAATTATGCAGATTTATAATTCAGGTTTTATTGCATCAATTGGTATTGATGTGTTTGTTCTGATTCTGTTAACGATGAATGTGTACCTGCCAAATGGAAATATCAGTAACTCTATCATGAATCAGTGTCTCAACACGTTCCATGGACGATTATTCTCCCCTACATAGTCTTTAATTCAATAAAGCATAAAAGTCACTTTAGACTATACTACAAGTTTAAAGTTTCTTTGCGGTTTTGAGACTGCTATTGCCACACCCTAAGAAATTCATTAAAAATAATTACAAGTTAATAAATAAATTGTTAATACCATGTGTTAAAGTGGAAAATCATCAGTTTGATGGCTTATGATTTTTTCCCATGGAAAAAACGTATAACATGAAGAACAACAGAGGAAATAGTGCTTCCGAAGCTTCAGTGATCTGTTTCTTCCCAGATTACACTTTCCTACATATTTGTCTGCAATCACTAATCTTAGTTGTTAATGATTTAAGCTTAAGTTTCATCTCCCGCATAAAGATTGTGACCAATCTGCTCTATCTTCTTATGAATTCATTCCTTTCCTCCCTTCACCTCTCACCACATGGTGCAGGATACCCTCATTTCTTTCCTGGATAACTGCAGTCACCCCTGTGTTGCTCCCCACCTCTAAGTGCCCCCTGTCATTCTACTTTCCACCAGAAAATCAGATCATGACAGTCCCCATGTCTATTGAAGGAAAGATCCAATGCATGATTAACTCATAGCAGGAGAGGCAGCAGTTCTAATAATCATCTTCTCACATGTAAGAAACCTGTTCATATTCTCAAGCTAGCATATCAACACGATTTAAATTTCTCAGAAGAAGAAAATGAGGCTGGGGAAACAGGACAATTCCCTGACCTGAGCTCATTCCACTGTATTATACTTCCTCTGTCTTCTCTCTCCCACGTAGGTACACCCGACTCTCTCACAAACATGCACAAGTGTGCACACATCAATTCAAAACATCCAGGGTGCCTAAACTGTTTCAAAATAAATCTAAAAGCTACTTACATTTTTGTCTTCAGACAGAGGAGCAATTGCTTGAATATCTGAAACAACATAAGTACACAAGTGGGAGATTATTTCATTTCCAAGATACAAACAATCATGCTTCTCCCAGAGCCACACAAGAAGAAACTTCTAATCTCAGAACATGTGCATAACTCAAATTACCTGGAAAATCACTGAGATAAGAAATCCATGATCTCCTTTCTAAGAGGTGCCTCAAATTAATGTGTGCCTAGGTTTATTTAAAAAACGGGAAAGATTAAAATGCTCCTTGGCCCTTTTCTTCCTTTCAAGCAAGTCATTAAATGAGACAGAGCTCTTTGTGAGGCCTCTTTTCTTGGAGTCCACAGAATGAACTTACAGCATGATGAAAGAGCACTCTGGTTGGGGGGCAAAAGGGTTAAAGCTTTGAAAGGCGACTGGAGAAAATATAATAAAACAAAAAAGAAGAATGAATCATGCCAAAGTACACATTAGAACAGAAGGCAGGTAGGGCACTTGGTGCCATGAGACTATTTCACTTAATCTTAATCTCTATTCTCTTCCAGGACAAATGATAGTCACATCCTCTGTAGAGGGCTGGGAGGTCAGTACAAAGCAGAAAAAACACTCCAGTCAGTAATTTGGAGAAGCTAGCTACCATATGGTATACTTTCCATAACCCCAGTCAAAAAGTAAGCTTAGGACCTAATGGGAACTAAAGGGTGATCAAATAAAATTAGCTCGTACCAAAGAGTCAAGTGAAAAAAATTAAAGGAAGAAATCAGGGCTTAAGTCAAATATAAAGTCAAGAGTTCCTCCTTGAGTCTATCCTTGCTGCCACTAGCAGGAAGTCCTACTTTCCCCTTCCCAAGTCAGTCTCTGCTTGCTCATGCTACACCTCTACCAACTCAGTCCCTCTTGTCTCCTTTGAGTTCTGAAGAATGGGGAGAGGGGGTCAAAAACACTTTCCAATGCCTAGGTTAGAGGATGCTGCAAACAGTGACCTGCCAGGACCCATCCACACCCTACTTTCTTCAGACATCCCTGAATCCAGGCCCCCACCTTGGCCAGGTGGGACATCTCTCCCAGTTCTTTTAAGATCCCATACTGTTGACTCCTTGGGACTTAAGAAAATATTAACTTCTCTACCTGGAATACTTCGTTTTTCTTCTCTTGCCAACTAATCTCTGAGGTCTTCATTTAAGCCACTGGAAGCCCCTGCTTGGATGCCATCTTTAACCTTTCCCCACCAAACAGAGCTGCTTAGTTCACAAACATCTTTAAGCTCTATAAAGCAGAGAAACTGACCGCAGGGAGGAACATGGTCAAAAAGACACCCCAGCAGAGAAACTGGGCTGGGATGTGAAGAAACAAAAATAATTAATTAAGTAGCTGTAACTACGTATTGAATTTAACGGTAATTATTTATTGAACTACTTACTGAAAATATCATAAAGCAACAACAACAAAACAGCAAACCATACAGCATCTATTTTGGTACAACCAAAACGTACACTAGAGGGGCTGGGGCGGCGCTTATGGCACTTGCCTGGCATGCATAAGACACAAGTTCAAATCCCAGCACCAAGAACACGACGAAGTCTTGGAGCAACAAAAGCCAATTGAAAAAATAAAAAATTGATTCTGTCTTTCTCTCTCTCTCTCTCTCTCTTACTGTCCCTCTCTCTTTAAACACACACACACACGCACGCACACACACACACACACGCATGCACGCACACACAGAAAAGAAGGCAGGCAGGGCACATGGAACCACCAGACTATTTCACATCTCCTTTCTTACAAACCTCTGTACCACTGTGATCTCCATTCTCATCCAGAATGAACGGCAGCCACATCCTCTGGAGAGAGCTAGGAGGTCAATGCAAAGGAGAAAGCACTCCAGCCAGTGATGTGACACAGAAACAAAAGTAATCAATGAAGTAATTATAATTATTCATTGTCTGTTGACTTTGTTAGAGAGGGCACTTCTGGAAGGCAGGAACAGGTCTGATTTTCCTTAGTACTGGGATCCCAGTGTTGAATTCGTTTCCTGACACAAAGTGCCTAGTAAAAAATTCTTGTTCCTTTTGTTTCCTGTCACCTTTCAAAATCTCCACATGACATCATCCTTCCTAAGAGACTTGGGAATGAAACACAGGTAAACAGAGGGCACCTATTTGACATCCTGTCTCATCCCTCCTCCATAATAATCCCTATCTTGCTGGCATGTACATCATCCCTCCCACATGGCCAGAAGTGCAGGACTATCTTGACACCTATGCTGTCTCTCCCTCACCCTCACATCTGACCTGTCACGCAGGACCATCAATTTCTTCTATCCATTAGCTCTGAAAACCACTCTCCAAGTTCCCTATCACCATACTGGTTCAAGCCACATTCTATTCACTAGTTTCATGGCTTCCCTCTTAGTCTCTTGCTTCTACTCTCCACTTAGCAGCCTTAGAATGTTCCTTCCAAAATGTCTACTGTGTCACATACTGCCTTCTGCTAATATTACTTCAATGACTTCCCGCAGCTTGTAAGTGAAAGATCAAAAGCCTTAATTGGTTGAACATGGCCTGGTACATATGCCTCACTGTGCATCATCCATCTCAGCAGGAGCCAGTTCCTCATGTACCCATCTGAATTCCTGCAGCCAAGCCAAGCCCTCAATATCACATGTCCTCCCTCTCATTGCTTCCTCAGTCCGTAGTGCGCTCACTGCATCAGCCCAGCTCCTTCTTCACATCCCATCCAGTGGCCCTGATAGGGAAAGTCTTTAATCACATCCCTCCCCCAGACCCAAAAGCAGTTCATTCCATTTCAGGGCTTAAATGTGTTTCAAATGCTTCTATGTATGCACGCATTCATTAGGATTGCTGAGTGATGCACCCAACTCTAAACTCCAGAAACTGAATAGGCTTTTGACAATTTGATGTGTGCTGTTACATCCTCAGCACGCAACAGAGCCTAGTGGAGAGAAGGCACTAAATAAACTCTTGTTCGTGGATGGGTGGATGGCCTAGGTTGCCAGCTGCTCTAAGTCAGGCATTACAAAGTCCCCAGAGGAGCCAAGCTTGTTCCACAAATGTGTGAACTGTGACTGAGATTAGTAAAAATGAGAAGTGGAGATTTACAATTTTCCTGAAATCCCAGGTGCTCCAAGCAGAACATTCATCCATTTATTTGCAGCTTTTAATTAGGGCCTTTGAGAAGATCATTCCAGGAAACTAGTCCTTCAGATCCTAACCTAGTGAAAAGGTGGGCTCTCAAAGATCAGCTGACAGGTGAGCATCGAAGTATACTCCCAAGGACCTCTGCTTTCAAAGGCCAGTTCTGCTCACTGGGAGAAAAGAGTGTATATACACCTAAGACCAATGAAGAGGGACTTCCCTCTTCATAGGGAAGTAACCTGGGAACCAGCACTGGAATTCCCTCATGCACTTACTCAGAGATGTGAAATCATAACCCAGCAACTCATTTGTTCGAATAAGAGAAAGAAGTTTAACTTTGTAACAAGAGTACGAACACAAAAACATTTCCTGAGAGAGAAAGAACTGCAGCTTTGAAATTCTGCCTTTTATCTTCATGGGAAAAGTAAGAACTAACAAACTAGAAGAAAGAAGTTTCTTTTTGGTACACTCACAGGATAGTGGCACTGCTTCCCCATAATCTCAACTGCTTTTTGTTTTGTTTTTGTTGTTGTTGTTTTGATTTTTTTGGGTTTTGTTTTTTGTTTTGTTTTTTTTTTTTTGGTATCTTTTCAATTATCACATAGAAATGTTCAAAAATATTCAACTAAAAGCAGAAAGTTATTTTCATTTGTCTTTCTTTTCTGCATATTCTAGCTACATATGTTTTTTATTTGTTTGTTTACTTGTTTTTGGTACTAGGGATTGAACCCAGGTGCACTTAACCACTGAATCACATTCCCAGGCCTTTTTATATTTCATTTTGAGATAGGGTCACAATAAGTTGCTTAGGTTGGCTTTGAACCTGTGATACTCCTGTCTCAACCTCCCAAGTAGCTGGGATTACAGGTGTGTGCCACCACCCTCGTTGCATGTGTGATTTTTGCTTTTAGGAATCTGTTTTTCCTTAACTGCAAACTACCTAAGTCTGACTTTTTCTAGCTATAAATCTCAATTTTACTATGTTTTATCTGAGATTCACAACAGATGGGCTCTGAAACCAAGTAAAATACAATGAGATAGGCGTTGGAGCAGTGGTTGGTGGTTACGGCGCTTGCCTGGCATGCGTGAGTATGCGAGTTCAAACCCCAACAACAAGCATACAATGAAGTGTCAGAGCATTGAAGGCCACATGAAAAACTAAATAAAACTGATTCTCTCTGTCTCTCTCACTGTCCCTCTCTCTTTTTAAAAACAAAAAATAACGAGATAAAAGAAAAGATAAAGTTATTAGGCAACAACTACACTGAAGATGAAAAATTCTCACATAGGATATAATGGAGCATGAAAGAGGTAACCCAATGTTGGGGGGGATCTAACAATTAGCTATAAATGGGAGGAAATGTTTTCTTAATAAAACTATGGAAACAGTTTCATTTACCGTTAGTGCTGCTGTAAACAGAAGGAGAGAAGGTACCTTGGCCTTATATCAGCCATATTTTTATGTCCTGCCATTAAGAATTTCAAAACCCTCCCTTACACCTCCTGGTCACAGAAGAAGATAAGCATCTTCAACAGTACTACATCCATCAACTCCTGTATTTCTTACTCAAGACTTCAGTTTTCCCCTGAAACAACTCAACTATTTTTCTTAACCAAGCTTGCAAAGAGACATTATTAAAATCAAGCACCACCCAAATCCTCACAATGAAAGGACAGGTGAGAGAGGAGATGACTGACTTAAGAAATGCTAAAAGTCATGACTGAAGGGATAAGGATGGTTTATATACTAAGACTATATTTAAAAGGGAAAAAGGCAATTAATTTCATGTGTCCTCTTGTCCTCACAATGCCAGTCAGATTACTTAAAAGTCACACATTAAAACAACTGCCTTCCCATTAGCTAGGTATTATCTAATGTCTGCACAATCCTGGTCCTCTAAAACTTTTCTGATGTATAATGTCTTATTTGTTAAAATCCCTTAACAGAAATTCAAAAATTGTTATTTACTACTGTATCTGATAAAAGAATCTTGCCTCTCAGGAAAAAGGCAACTGATAAAGGAAGGCTTTGAATCAAAATCAAAATTCTTTCTCCAAATCTTTAACACATAGGTTTTATCAAACTTCCAAAAACATTCAGACCAATTTTGAGTTTACTAAAGTCCGTTTTCAGTGAGATTTATCCTTTTTGTGTTAACAGCTCATTTGGTCACAAGTAACAGACATCCATTGAATCTTGCTTCAGGAGGGAGGCATACAAGAATATATTGTTGGAACTCAAGGGCAGGAAATAGGTCAGCAAAGACAGGATCCAAACACTAAAACAATCAGTCTCTGGATCTCCTGACCTCTTTGTACAGAGGTCTTTCCTCCTGCATCGCATCACAGTTTACTTCAGTCTTCTCTGTGGAACAGCTTTCTCTGCCACTCTTAGCAGGCATGGCAGAAACAGCTAACTCCCTCATTTCTCAAGACTGTGACTCCCAAATCAAGTGATGAGACAGATGCCCTTTCCTGGGTCTAGATTTCCATGTGGTATCTAACAGCTCAGCTTGGACCAGGTATCCTCCCCATGCTTATCAGTTTGGGGCAGAGAGACAATTTTCATGTTAGAACAATCTGAAATCACTTAGGCAAGCTACATTTAAGCTTTTTCTATGGAGTAGCAATTCTACTCCAAGATGAATTTCAAAAAGGTTTATAGGGGACATGTGTGTGGATGTTGTTTGAACACCATCTGAGATGGCAAAAAGTTGGATGTTTGTTTCTGAGGGAGGAAATTTGGTAAGCAGTATACATACATAGCCATGTAATACACAAGGTCACATGGGAGATATTCGTCAAGTTCTTTGCCATATACCATACAAACCTCAAATAGGAAGACCAGAAGTCCAAGAGAGAAGCATAGCAGGATGCTGGATGCTCAGTGGTTCTTTATCACAACATCCCATGGCTCTTGGTTCAGAACACAGCCAGATGGGTCAGGGGTTTGGCTCCTGGATCCCAACTAGGACTAGGGAGAGCCCTTGCAAGGAGGTTCTAAACAGCTTGTGAGGGTGCTGCCTATTCAGAGGTGTTACCTGTTCATGCACGTGGAGAAACCTTTTGGGAAACTGAGGCTGGGTGAAACCGATCTGACTGGGAGAAAGTCAGAACCCCAAATTCCAGCCAGCCCATTTCCACTTATTTGGAAGAGAACACTGAATCATGCTTTTGACATTCTGTTGGTCCTTGCAAATCTTGAATGCACAGTGCATGGTGAAAAGAAACAAAAGGTAGGAAAGAGAAAAGAATCTGTAATATAATAAATAGAACCATTACATAAAGGAGAGTGGAGTATGTGTGACTGGAACAAAGGATGATAAAACAGGATCTTTTTACAAATCACTGGGGATAACATGGCAGTAGGCAAAGATTATACAAAAAACTGAGGCTGTTCTGCCACAGATCCAAAACCTCCAACAAATTTTTAAAAATTAATATGGCTAAATGGGCCAAAGAACTAAATAGAGACTTCTCACCAGAGGACATTGATCAAGCCAATGAATACATGAGAAAATGCTCTAAATCACTAGTAATCAGAGAAATGCAAATGAAAACCACATTAAGATATCACCTTACACCAGTCAGAATGGCAAAGATGAAGAAAATAAACAATAATAGATGCTGGAGGGGCTGTGGAGAGATAGGCACACTAACAC
>PVKS010052883.1:0-10586 GCA_004027875.1 Aplodontia rufa
CAGCAGAGGCAGAAGAAGAAAACCTAACACGCAGGCAGTAAGAGAGGAAGAAAAGCCACGGCAGTAGAAATAGGGACTCTAGTGCGGCAGTAGAAACGTAGACTCTAAAGAGAGAAAAATGTGAATAGCCTTGACACTAAATGTAAAAAGCCTAGCCTCTAGTGAAGAGGAAGGAGATGTAAAAGCCTCTAGTGAGAGGAGATGTATGTTTTAAGGCCTTGCCTCTAAAAGAGAAAAGGCGGAAAAGGAAGTGCTTAGAGGCCTTTAGCCTCGGTAAAGGGAGAAATGAAGCGCTTGCAGAATTCAGGGCCAGTGGGTCTACTTCATTCCCAGTCAACCGCTGAATGAGAGCCGTCCGGTTCTTGCCGACTGAGACCAGACACTTTCTTTTTTAAAGAAAGAGAGGACAGTGTGAAGGAGAGACAGAGAGAACCACTTTTTATTTATTTTTTCACATGGCTTTTGTTGCTGAGACTTCGTTGTGTACATAGTACTGGGGTTTGAACTTGTGTACTTGCGCACACCAGGTAAGTGCCGTAACCACTGAGCCACCACTCCAGCCCACAACTTGATTTCTAAATCATACAAAATATTCCATTCCCTGAGAGATTTGTCCTGAATCTTTCAAAGTTACTGCTCCACTACTCAATCAATAGTTAATGTAAGAATCCAAATAACAACACCTGTCTTTTCTAGAACAAAGAGAAGGGAAATTCTCTTTCACATACATTTTATTTTATTTTTTGCAGTGCAGGGATTAAGCCAGGGTTTCATGCAAGCTAGGCAAATGCTCTATCACTGAGCTACACCCCTGGCCCCAACATACAGTTTAATGAATCTATGTTTAAACTAGGAGAGCAATGTATTAAACAGGTACTGCAGGGGCTGGAGCAGTGGCTCAGTGGTTGCTGCGCTTGCCAGGTATGCACAAGTACGCAAGTTCAAACCCTAGCACCGCGTACACAAAGTGCTGGAGCAGCGGGATCTACATGAAAAACTAAATAAAATTGATTTTTTCTCTCACTGTTCCCCTCTCTTAAAAAAGATAAACAGGTACTGCATCTTGTAGACTCTAGATGGCAGAAGCTGATGTATTCATTGATGTTCTTTTATAAAAATAAATTTATTTTTACCCATTTATGAGTAAATGCCAATATATGCTAGGCATTCTTTATTCAATAAAATGTCAGTGAGGGCTTGGTGATGGCTCAGTGGCAGAACATGTGCTTAGTATGAACAAAGTCCTGGGTTCAATCACAAGCAATCCCACTCCACCCCTCACCACCCCCACCCCTGCCAAAAAAAGAAGGCCAATGAATACAACACCTACCTTCTATGGAAGCCTGAATGAGCTCCATGTTAGAAAATTCTTTTAAACTAAGTTTTTAACCCCAAGGAGTTAACTAAGTGACAGGTTGTTGGGAATAGGATGAGATCAGAGAGATACAATCAAGTTATACAATTTAACAGCACCAATAACAAGGGTGCGGTACACTGAATAGAGACACATCCCTTAAAGCAATCCTGCCAAAAAATGTTTAATTTGAATCTAGTCATGAAAATATAATCAAACAATTCCAAATTGAAGAACATTCTTCAAACATAACCGTCATCTGTCACAATGCCAATGTCGCTAACAGCCTAAAGGAGATGAAAGAAACATTCCAATTAAATGCAACCCACAATTCTTCACTGGATCTTGAAGCACAGAAAAAAAACCTCAGCTAAAATGACATTATTGGAATTGAAGAAATAGAAATATGCACTGTATTGTAACAATAGTAATTACATCAGTGTTTAGTTTCCTGGGTGTGATTTTGGTACTGTGGTTACATGGGACATTGCCCCTTTTTTAATAAGGGGTGGAACGACCCGATGTCTACAACTCTCAAGCGGTCCAAGCGTCTGTGTGCATGTGTGTGTAGTATGGAAAGATGGCATATGTATACAAAAGAAATATGGCAACTACCCATACCAAATGTTAACAAGTAACTCTAAGGAAAGGGTATGCAGGTATCTGTGGTGCTACTTTTGCATCTATTTCTTATGTCTGGAATTTTTCAAACTAAAAAAGTTGAGGAGCCAGCCCTAGGGCACACACCTATAATCCTAGTGGCTGAGGAGGCTGAGGAAGGATTGCAAGTTCAAAGCCTGCCTCAGCAACTTAGCAAGACCCTGTCTCAAACTAAAAAATAAAAGGGGCTGGGGAGGTAGGTGCTGCTGTGGTTAAGCGCCACTGGGATCCCCAGTACCAAAAAAAAAAAAAATAAAGGAAAGTTGAGGAAAATGGAAATATAAAGCTAAAATAAAGAATTCGCAGGGAGGGGCCAGAGCGGTGGCTGGGTGGTTACGGCACTTGCCTGGTGTGCACGAGGACACAGGTTCAAACCCCAGCACCAAGTACACAACTGAATGTTGAAGCCACACAAAAAACTAAATAAAATTGATCTTTCTCTCTCTCACTGTACCTCTTTCTTTAAAAAAAAAAAAAAAAAAAAAGAATTCATAAGGTGGGTTGGAGAGGTGGATCAGTGGTAGAGCACTTGCCTGGAATGGAGGAGAACCCAAGTCCAATCCCCAGCACCACATACACAGCCAAGTGGAGGAAAAACAAAAACCAAATGAAAAAACAAAAATTAACTTTCTCACCCTCTTTTTAAAAAAAATTTCATAAGGCTAAAAAGGCCTTACTATATTTTATCATTGAGGATATAAAATATGCTTTCACCCAATGTCTTTCAGAGCTACAAGAAAACATTAACTGGCATGTTGTCAATTATACACTGATCCCTCTCTGCAGGAACTTCTGCTCCACAGCAAACACTTGATATTATGTAATACATTTACACCCAATTAGACTTCTAGAAACTGTCTACCTACAGAAAACTTAACTATATTCTTCTTCTTCAGGAATTAGTACTGATTTTATTGACAGGTGCTTAAAGAAAAATATTCCAAGTGAATTTTAAAGACTGAATCTATACTACTTCCTATAGTTTCCTTAAGTAATGAATTAATTGGCTGAAATTGATTATTTGAAATATAACCTGTAAAATCTGCTTAACTTGCTCAATTTAATAAGATGTAAACAACTACTTTGGAAAACCAAATTCTGAACAAACAGTACAAAATGATCTATTGACATACTTTCCTTAAAAGCACACACACAAAAACCCACGTAAGCAGTGTCTATTAATTGCCACACAGTTAATTTACAAATGGAATGACGAACAGAATTGCTCAATTTCTCCTATGTTCAGCCCATGCTACCAACTCAAATTCTGAAAAGCTAAGCTTTTCAGAAGAGAACGGCGTAGGCCTCAAAGTCAAAGAAAAATTTAAGCTGTAACAGCACCTTTGGGGTTAGAAAACAAGCCTCCTCTTCCCAGTCCTGTTACTGAATTATTACATACCTACTATCTAACTTTTCTAAATCTCAGTATTTTTAGCTATAAAGTGGAAGAAATCCTGATGTAACCTCTAAAGATGATACAAACGATCAACAATGTCCATTTTCTTAACTACTTACATTGAGCTCAAGAGGGAACAGAGAGCTTTCCAAGTAGAAGTGATCCCAAGGGGCTGAAGCGATTACAGCGCTTGCCTAGCACGCACAAGGACCCAGTTTCAAACCCCAGCACCACGTACACAGTTAAGTGTTGGAGCAACAAAAGCCACATGAAAACTGAATAAAATTGATTCTTTCTCTCTCTCACTGTCCTCTTTGTTTAAAAAAAAAATCTAACGTATGTTTACGTGTATTACTCAAGTGGACATTTACATGGTAACTGAAGGAAAAAGAAAAAAGATCAAACTCAGAAGTTTTCCACCTGCGCCTCCTCACTTCAGGTCCCAGGAGTGCGCTCGGAGACTAGGGGTTCTACTGAAGATGTTGAAGACCAAACTGCTGGAGGTCATGTCATGTTGGAGACCACAAAGGACTAGTAATGTGGCCTCTAGGCTCTTCCATTCTAATGGCTTTTCCACTCCCAAATCATATTATCTACCTGAGCAAACTTCATTTTCCCATACATTGATAGCTGCAAAAATTACTGAATGGTCTCAATAAATAAAAACTTCTTGGAAGAAGTAGACAGGTTGCTATAGAAGTAAAAGCCACTGATATCACCTATTTCACTTTGGAAAACCAGAAAATATATACGCCCAGCAATCAGGATGCTAGCCCGTCAACTTATATTTATGAAACCAAAACTGTTATATCACTACATTCAACAAGCATTTGCTGCAGGCTGGAGTGGTGGTTCTGTGCTTACGGCGCTTGCCCAGCATGCACAACTACACCAGTTCAAACCCCAGCACCACGTACACAACTATGTCCCGGAACAATGAAAGCCACACGAAAAACTAAATAAAAATTGTTTCTCTCTTTCTCTTTCTGTCCCTCTCAAAAAACAACAACAACAACAAAAAACGCATTTGCTGAATGCCTGTATGGGGCACACGTGGTCCCAAGAGTTAGGTAAACAGCTATCAATCCCTGCCCTCATGGACCAAATAAGTAAGCATCCATCCATTATTACAACTTACAATTACAATTATTTAAGGAAAAAGTGGACCAAGGTGCTATGTGACTAAAAAGATTATGGATTGAATGAAGATAAAAGGTAGCTGGGCACAGTGGCGCACTTCTGTAATCCCAGCAACTCAGGAGGCTAAGGCAGGAGGATCCTAAGTGCAAAGCCAGCCTCAGCAACTTAGCAAGACCTTGTCTTAAAAACAAAAAAAAAGGGCTATGGATGTGGCTCAGAGTGGGTTCAAAAAAAAAAGGAAAAGTAGCCCCTTTGGACATTCAACCTGAAGAGGGAAATGGGTAGGAGGAAAGCATACCAGTTCAAAAGAACGGCACAGAGGTCCTTAAGTAGCACGGGCTGGAGGTAGCAGGAACCACTTGATTATCAGCAGGGCCTGCATGTTGTGAAGGTGGAAAGAGTGGTGAGAGATAAGGCTGGGTAAGGCAGCAAGGAATACAACCTCCAGCGAGTGCAATGCCAGGCCACTGAATGATTTACACAGGGGGTGCCCTGGCCCAGCTAACGTTTAAGATCACTTAAGGTTGTTGAGTGAGTAAAATGGAGCGGGTGGCAAAAGTGAAAGCCAAGAAGGCCACTGCTTAATCTAGACCACAGATCATATCTCTAAAGTTAGGAGTGGAAATGGTGGAAAGGAACTACATTTACAATGTATTCTAAAGGTATGGAAGACAGACTGGCTGATGGTGAATGGTGAGGAAAAAGGGCTATATTTTTGATCTAAGCAACCTGATAAATGGTAAGAGCCACCTGCATTTGGATAACCCTAACCACCAGCATTTGGATAAGCAAAATGACACAGAAAATGTAGAGAGAGGGTTCCAGGAATGAGCCCTAATATATCTGAACATTTACACACTAAACAAGGGAAGAGGAGACAGACTGCTGAGAAGCAGTCTGACACATGAGGAAATTCAGGAGTGCATGTCACAAAGTAGGAGGTTTCTAGCTGCCTATCAACTGCTGAGTGATCAAGAAAGTTGATGTTAGAAAAATCAGCCTTTGGATTTGACAAGATTCAGGGCTCAAGTAATCTTCACAAGAGCCACATGAGAACAAAAGTCCAATGGACTGGCTAAGGGAATAAGGGGATAAACAACACTTTCAGGAAATTTTGTTGTGGCCAGGTACAGTGCTACACAACTGTAATCCCAGCAACTCAGGAGGCTGAGGCAGGAGGAATGCAAGTTCGAGGACAGCCTTGGCAATTTAGCCCCTAAGAAACTTAGTGAAAGTCTGTCCCAAAAAACAAAAACTAAAAGGGTTGGGTAATGGATATGGAAAATTACCAGAAATCACTCATGTGAGCCAGACAGCAAACCCCCTATTCACTGTTTCTGATTGGGGCCCTTATTAGAAAAATCACTCTACCAAAACTCTCATTTTAACCAGAAAACTAGAACCTTAGCCCCCTCCCCCTCATTCCTTCCACATCTACCCCAGGCTGTAAGTGGCAAGTAGGTCCCAGACTGTACAGGTTTCTCCTGAATAAACCTGTGTTACTGTTGAACCGCAGCTCTCCTCTCTCTCTCTCCTTCGTTTGCCTTTCCTTACACTAGGGATGTACTTCACTGATAAAAAGAAACCTTGGTGGGGTTGGTGCGGTGGCTCAGCAGTTACAGTGCTTACCCAGCATGCACAAGTATGCGGGTTCAAGCCCCAGCACCCATGTACACAACTAAGTGCTGGAGCAACGAAAGCCATGTGAAAAACTCAATAAAAATTGATTCTCTCTTTCTCTCACTGTCCTTCTCTCTTTAAAAGAAAAGAAAAGAAACCTTGAGTTAAAACTCCAGTACCAGAGGCTGAAGCAGTGCTCAGCAGTGCTTGCATGGCATGAACCAGGACACGGGTTCGAACCCCCGCACCACGTACACAACAAACTTTCAGAGCAACAAAAATCACATGAAAAACTAAATAAAATTGATTCTCTCTCTCCCACTGTCCCTCTCTTTAAAAAACAAAAACAAAAAAAGTAAATACACTTCAGTACCAAAAATAAATAAAGTTTTGTTGTGACAGGATGTTGAAATAGAGTGACAGGTACACATGAATATGAGGGCAAGAGAATTTTTTTTTAAATAAAGATGGACAAAAAAAAAAAGAAACCTTGGGTTAAAACTCCAGTACCAGGGGCTGGAGCAGTGGATCAGCGGATAGGGCGCTTCCCTGGCATACAGGAATGCACGAGTTCAAACCTCAGCACCATGTACACAAGGAAGTCTCAGAGCAATGAAAACCACATAAAAAAAACTAAATAAAATTGATTCTACCTTTAAAGGGGGGGCACTGAGAGAATGAGGGAGAGAGACAGAGAATCAATTTTTATTCAGTTTTTCATGTGGTTTTCTTTGCTTCGAGTTTTCGTTGTGTATGTGGTGCTGGGGTTTGACTCGTGTACTCACGCATGCCAGGCAAGTGCCATATCAGCTGAGCCACCACTCCAGCCCAACAATGAAATTTTTTAAAGCAAATCTGAATGCTGATAGGAAATATTCTAGAATACAGGGAAAAATTAATGATGGTTTAGATTAGAGTAATTCACAGTTAGTCCTATCTGCGGGTTCTGCTTCCTTGGATTCAACAAAGGGTAAGCAATAATATTAGAAAAAAAAGAAAATGAAAAAAAATGCGTCCATACTAACCACACGCAGATTTTTGTCGTTCTTCTCTAAACAATACTAAGCAAGCTTTGCACTGTACTGGGCATTGTAAAGAGCACAGGAGGACGCGCATCGCCTCGTGCAAACACTACACGTTCACATGGGGTGTGAGCACCCTTGGATGAGGCATCTGCAGGTCCCTAAGCCGGGAGGCAGAGGGATGACTGTGCATGCGTGTTTCCCAAGTCACAGCCTAAGCCCCACCGGTGGGCTGCAAAATTCAGCGAGTCAATCAGATGACGTCGGAGCATGCACTCGGCGAAAGCACGTTCCCTGAACCTTCATTTAGTTACCCGCACACACCGAGTCAAAGGGGGATGGAAGTGCGGCCCTCCGAGGTGCCTCGGTTGCCGAGTGCTCGCCCACAGCGCCCTGGGATCGATGCCCGGCACTGGGGAAAAAAGGAAAGTTGGGAGAACCGACTGCATCACCGTAGCCCCATAACCGAGAACCTCAGGGAAAGCGCACTGCCAGGCCGTGGCCCAGCAGCACGACGAGACCCGTGCATCCCCGACCCGGGCGGAGTAGAGGCGGGACGCTGGCCAGCTCGGTAGCGGCGAGCATGCAACACGAGACGCGCGGGTTACAGGGGAGGAAGGGCTGCTGCCCGGGTCCCCAGGGCCGCCCTGCCCTCCGGGGCAAGCCGGCTCCCATCTCTGCAGGCGTAGCCGGAACGCGGGCTCCCAGGACCGCAGCCGGGACGCCGCCCACCACGAGGGCAGAGGGCACCGCAGGGCAGGTGGACAGCGCGACGCCGGCAGCTCGGCTTCCCAGAGGCCCTCGGCCCCGCCCCCGGCCCGCCGCGCTGCGGTCCCCACGCCGCCCCCCTACCCCCGGCCGGGCCCGCCCCGCTGCGGTCCCCACGCCGCCCCCCTACCCCCGGCCGGGCCCGCCCCGCTGCGGTCCCCACGCCGCCCCCCCCCCCGGCCGGGCCCGCCCCGCTGCGGTCCCCACGCCGCTGTGCTCCCAGCGCCGCTTACACTTCCATCTCGTTCCTGCCTCGCCGCCGCCTCTGCCCTGAAGAGCCAGCACCCACGCGCCGGAGAGCACGCCGGGAGCGCCGCGCTGCACGCCGGGAGCACGCGCTGCACGCCGTGAGCACGCGCTGCACGCCGGGAGCACGCGCTGCACGCCGGGAGCGTCCGCCGCCGGCCTCCCCCGCCTGCGCGCGCAGGAGTCTCCGGGAGCGCGCGCCGCAGTGCGTGCCGGGAGTGAGCCGGAGGCTCTTGGGCGGAGGGCGGGTTGTGTGCTTGGCCCTGCGGGACTCCCGCCCGCCGAGCCCCGGTGCTGGCCCAGCGCTCGGGATAGGACTGTTTATCATACAGAGTGGTCTGGTGTGGCCACGCCGTAATCCCCAGGCAGGGGGATCCCAAGTTCAAAACCAGCCTCAGCAATTAGCAAGACCTTGTGTCAAAAAATAAAGAGTCGGGGGCTGGAGCGGTGGCTGGGCGGTTACGGCGCTTGCCTGGCATATGCAAGTTGTTGTGGCCAGGTACAGTGCCACAACAGCACTGTATGAACCCCAGCACCCACATACGCAACTAAGTGTCAGCAACAAAAGCCATGTGAAAAGTGCTCTCACTGTCCTTCTCTCTTTTTTTAATTTTTTTTAAAGAGTGAAGGACGGTGAGAGAGAGATGGAGAGAATTAATTTTTATTGAGTGTTTCACATGACCTTCGTTGCTCTGACACTTGGTTGTGTACGTGGCTGCTGCGGTTTGAACCCATGTAGTTGCGCATGCGGGGCAAGCACCATAACCACCGAGCAACCACTCCAGCCCCTGTCCTTCTCTCTTTAAAATAAAAAGGGTCCAGGGTGGGACTCATTGGTTAAGCGCCCTGGGTTCAATCCATAGTACACCCTCCCCCTGCCCCACGCCAAAAAATACGATAGAAAAGAATGTGGTGGTCTTGGTGGAACGCGCAGAAAATAAAATGCCTAAGGGTATGGGAGGTTGAATAACCTGTTTTACATTTTATGTCTTTAGAAAACCAGGAAAGTTGGGGGTGGAAGTTGGTATCTGTTATCTTACTACTTTTTGTTATGTTTGAAATATTTCTTAGAGACTGGTTCTGCAGTGCCCTTCCTGGGAGTTTTGTTCCTCTGCCACAAGAACAGTTAAGGGTACAATTACTTTAGGTGGTTGGTCGCAGTACTGGGTTGGAACCCAGGAGCCTCAGCATGGCATACAAGGCCCCACCACTGAGCTACATCCCCAGCTGGCAGTGGAAGCCTGTAGATAGACAGCCTGTAATCCATTCCCTCCACCACTTTCTTAAAGGCCATTATGTCCTTGGGGAATTACTTCACCTCTTACCTCAGTACCCTAATCTGCAAATCACAGGTATGTTGGCAATCCCTATACAGTGCTTGCTCAAAAATATTAATTACTGGGCTGGAGTGGTGGGTCAGCAGTTACAGCACTTGCCTGGCATGTGCAAGGATTCGAGTTCAAACCCCAGCACCATGTACACAACGAAGTTTCCGAGCAATGAAAGCCACATGAAAAACTGAGTAAAATTCTCTTTCTTTCTGTCTCCCTCTCTCTCTCTCTCACTGTCCCTCTCTCTTTAAAAAAAAAAATTACTGTAGCAGTACAACCATGACACCCCATGAGTAGATTCCATTATTCATATTTTGCGATTGAGGAAACTAAGGTGGGAGTGGAAAGATTATGATTTACCCAAGTTCTGTCATCTAAGAGGTTTGAGTCCCAGGCAACCTGAATAAACACAAAAGGCATATTAAAAATATCTGATGGGGCTGGAGCGGTGGCTCAGCAGTTTCAGCGCTTGCCTGGCAAGCACAAGGACCCAGGTTCAAACCCCAGCACCACGTACACAACTAAGTGTTGGAGCAATGAAGGCCATGTGAAAAACTAAATAAAGTTGTTTCTCTGTCTCTCTCACTGTCCCTCTCTCTTTAAAAAAAAAAAAAAGTATCTGATGATTGGACAAACAAAATGTGCCATGTTCACACAAACGAATATCATTAATAAAAAAAAGGATGAAGTACTGTCACATGCACAGCAGATGACCCTTAAAAACATTACCCTGGGGCTGAAGAGGTAACTCAGCAGTTGGAGCACTTGCCTGGCATACAAAGGCAAGGACCTGGGTTTGAACCCCAGCACCACATACACAACTAAGTGGAGGAAAAACAAAAAGCAGATTAAAAAATAAAATTGAATAAAAAAATGCAAAAAGGGGGAGCTGGAGTGGTGGCTCAGAGGTTACAGCACTTGCCTGGCATGCACAAGTATGGGAGTTCAAACCCCAGCACCACGTACACAACAAAGTGTTGGAGCAATGAAAGCCACATGAAAAAACTAAACAAAATTGATTCTCTCTCTCTCTCTCTCTCTCTCTCTCT
>PVKS010052884.1:0-10585 GCA_004027875.1 Aplodontia rufa
GGAGTGGTGGGGTGGAGAGCGTGTGGGGGGCATTCTGGGGAACATAGGGGGTGAGGGGAATCCTGGGGTAAACATAGGGTACTGTGTGTCCTGTGGGAGAGAGCTGGTAGGGGAGTCCTCTGGTAGGAGCGGGTGGGGTGCATCCTAGAGTAGACAGCAATGGGAGAGTTCTGGGTTACACACTGATCGGATTTGGAAGCATCCTTGGGTAGAGAGCAGGTGAAAGGCATCATGCGGTAGACAGTGGGTGGGATGGATCCTGTGGTAGATAAACCATGGGGGGGTACTTGGCTAGACAGCAGATGGGGAGCTTCCCGGTGTAGACAGCGGGTTGGGTGCGTCCGGGGGTGGACAGCGGGTAGGAGGTGTCTGGGGTAGACAGAGGGTGGGGGCGTCCTGGAGAAGACAGCTAGTGGGAGGGGGCCTGAAAAGGACAGAGGGTTTGATGGGTTCTAGGTAAGACAACAGGTTAGGGCGTCCTGGGGTGGGAGTGGTCCTGGTGTAGACAGTGCATGAGGGGTTCTTTAAGTAGAAATTAATGTTGACACTGGAAGCAGCAGGGGAGGGCACACAGTGATCCTCTTTCTTGTTACTGCACTGGTGAGTTTTCCAATGTTTCTGGCCATGGATTGTGAAGGTAGCAGTCCCCCTTGCATGTGGCTGGACCAAAAAGGCCTGCAGTGGACGAGTTTGACCTCCCTGGCATCAAACAGCAGACATACAGGATCTTGGGGAGCCTCGGTAGAAGGAAGGGAAGCTCCAGTGTGGGCAAGGGATGGGGGAGGGCATGTGATTCCTGGTCAGGGGAGGCCTTCGGGGATCAGGAAGAGTTGCTGGGTGTGGGATGGATGGCTTGAGCATTGAGGACACAAGGTCAGGCAGTGGTTGGTTGTGCAGGGGGTACTGCAGCTGAGGCTTGTTGCATGATTTTGCAAGGTGTACCTGCAAGGGGGCAGGAATGGCCCTGGATTATTATTCCATGCAAAGTTGGGATGTATAGAGAAAGAGGCAGCCCAAACCTGGACTGGTGTGCTGCACTGCTGCCCCTGATTCCTTGTCTGATTTGTGGCCCCTGGATGTTTATGCTTCCTGAAGTATGCCTGCTTTGCCCTGGTTTAAGCCTGGACTTCTGTGCACCAGTAGCCTAGGCTGCCGTCTTGCAAGGCTGGTGCAAGCATCAGGTAGTGAGGCCTGCAGTGTGCCCAGAGATAGAGGGAGGGCATTTTTCTGAAGCTAGGAGAGGGCTGAGGAAGCCAGGAGAGGTGTTGGGTTCAGAATTGATATGGATAGCCTCAAGAAGAGAAGGAGAGGCACTCCTTGTTGGTGCAGGAGGTAGAGACTGAGGGGTAGCATGATGTTTCTGGGAGTCTTAGTTTGTGCTTGGTACCTTCCCTTGGGATACAGGTAGGGATGTGTGTCTCCGAGTTGAGGAGTGTGTGGAGGTGTTGGCTAGGCCACTGCAGGTTGGTGGAAATATTTTGTGGGAAGCGTAAAGAGACCGGTGTCCAGGGCACCTGAGTTTTGATTTCAAGAAGTGTGTTGATGGCTTGAATTGCATTATCACTATGGAGAGCATGTACTGCTACTTACATTTTACCAAAACACAAATTTTCTGATTCGTATGTGTGTAAATGTATTCAACTGTATTTCTAATTCATGGTGATTCTGAAATTTTACCATTTCTTCCTTAAAAGATAGGTAACGATTTAATCTTAGATATAGTGTGTGTGAGTGTGTGGGGAAACGCCCACACGTGTGTGCTTCTACACAGCTCAGGATTCCTTGAGCTGAACGATAAAAATGTGGCCCTGAAGACTTTTTGTAATACTACCATTTCTTGTACATTCTTTCCATTTTGACCCATAACCAGAGGTCCCTCCACTGCTCTATGTAGGCATGGTGTGCAACATGATATTTTGGTAATGATATGCAGTATCCTGTGTGCAATATGTATTAAGGCTCAAGGCCTCTGAGTCCGTTGACTTTGCCTTAAAAATGTGGGAGATCCGTAAAAAGCCGAGGCTGCTAAGTGGTTGTCTTTTTTCTGTCTGTGTCCACTTGAGTGACTTCAGCAAACATTTGGTTGTGGCAAAGGAGAGGATTTTCATATATGCATATACGTGGAATATTCACCAACTTTAATGATCATTTGTCTTAGCTCTTATTCATCCTCCATTGGAAGATGGAACACAATTGCTAAATAGGCTTTCCTGGGTATTTATTACACTTGTTAATTTTGATGTTGGGACCCAAGCTAGGGTGGTGTAGCTGGAGATATGTTTTCTACAAGCCAACTTTGCTCCTTAGCAATAAAGATTGGCCAAAAGCTATGCAGACATCTTGGAGGAAATCCAAGCAGGGAGGCCTGGTGTCTCCGAAGTATTAGGTTTTGAGAATCTCACCATTTGCCCCGATTCTTCCGAATGGTGAAGACTTAATTGCCAATGTAATGGCATTAGCAGGAGGAACCTTTGAAATGGAGTTAGTTCATGACAGAATATCCCTCACGGATCGACCACAACCTTTCCAGAAGAAAACTGAGGGAAGACGCAGTTTTTCCTTGCACTTTGAGTATACTCAAGCAGCATGCATGTTCAAAAACAGAAAGCTCACAGAAATTCACCAGGCACCCTTGTCTGGCCGTGTTTTGATGTTGGAATTCCGTGCTTGCAAATCCCTGAGGAGTAAATGTCCACTGGGTGCAAGCCAGGCAATCTAAGAACAGTGGTATTGCTCACGAGTGAGGTGAGTGTTTGAAATGAAGATTAAGAGATGGTGCAGAGAAGAGATGGGATTTGTGGGGCCACTGGAAGATGCAGCTGTGGCACCTGCTGGTGGTGTCAGGGTGAAACAAAGTAACTACACATGCATCAATCTTTTGTTTTCTTCATGGAGGTATGTGATCATGCATGGAAAGACTGAGATGGGAAAGGTGGGACAAGAGAGATGAGAAAGTTTTGAAATCAAGGGTTGTGACTTGGTCCTGGGACCACAGGAAGGTGGGTGAGCACACTACGTGGAAAGATGACAACAGATGTGGGGCAGAAGAGTGTCAAGAGAAGATTTGTCATTACAAAAAGCAAACCTTCAACAGGAGTAGAAAGAGATCACGATGCAGGTTTGTATTTCCAATGGGTCCAATAGCTGGATGCATGTTTGGAAGAGTGTTTACTCCACAAATATGAGAATAATGAAAAGAGGGAGTTCAAGAATTTTTTCAGGAAATGATGTAAGCCAAGAACCACAATCTTTTCTCAGTTTGGCCTGGTCTCTCTGGGTCAAGTCTGGTGCAAAATGCTGCAAAAATCAAAGAACATGGCCACCCTGCACTGCTTCCCTTTAGGTCCATAGCAGGCGCCCTAAGTGCTCATCTGCACTCACTTCCAACGTATGGACCCAGTATGGACTTCATGTCTCTCTTCAGATTGAAATTCCTTCCTCTAAATTGGCTGTGAACTTCAACACTGCCTTATGCACAGCTTTGCTCAGTGCACCTGTCATTGCTGTCTGGGCCCCAATGCTTCTGGGATTTTTGGCTTCCTGTCTGAGCTCCAAGCACCACATTTGTAAGTTTGCCCCCATTTTTACATCTTACCTGAATCCGCCTTACAGCCTGGCTCTTTTGCATAGTCTGAAAGTCTCCTATGCCAGCACAGCATTTGTGCCCTGCAGAGAACCCTGAGGGGCGATTATCCCAAAAGACACTGTGAACATCTCTGAGCGCCGTAGGGTGTATGACCCAGGAAATGCTGAGTGCAATCAAGGGGTTGTACATTGATGTCCTCATTTCTCTTTTTTGCTTTGTGACAGGGGGGTGCAATCCATTCCTGTGTCAGACCACACTCTCTCACCACAAGCCACTGTGGCCCCCCCCCATGGCCACACACTCAGACATCCAGTGGGCCTTATTCCCTCAAGACAGAGCATGTGGAACACGTGGTTTTTGAAAGCGGAGGGATTTCATCCAGGAGGCTTCAGAAGAAGACCGGCGACCTGGAAGAGGACATGCTTATGCTCTACTCTGTGTCCCGGGAACCTCAAGAATAGAATATTGACACTGGAAGCAGCATCAGAGTTCACACCTGGATCCTCTTTCTTGTTAATGCACTGGTGAGTTTTCCAATGTTTCTGGCACAGGCCTTGCGAGTGTGGAAATGCCCCTTACATGTGGCTGGCTGAACCAGGCCTGCAGTTGGCAAATTTGACCTACCTGGCTTCCAACGGCAGACCTACAGAGTCTTGCAGAGCCTCGGGAAAAGGTGGGGAAGCTCCAGTGTGGGCAAAGGATGGGGGAGGGCATGTGGTTCCTGGTCAGGGGAGGTCTTCGAGGACCAGGAACTGTTGCTGGGTGAGGGACGGATGGCTTGAGCATTGAGGACACAAGGTCAGGCAGTGGTTGGTGGTGCAGGGGCTACTGCAGCAGAGGCACGTTGCATGATTTTGCAAGGTGTACTTGCAAGGGGGCATGAATGGCCCTCGATTGTTCACACAGAAGCTTTCCATGCAAGGTTGGGATGTATAGAGGAAGAGGCATCCCAAACCTGGACTGGTGTGCTGACTGCTATCCCTGATTCCGTGACTTATTTGTGGACCCTGGAAGTTTTTGGCCTCCTGAAGCATGGCTGCATTGACCTTGTTTGAGGCTGGACTTGTGTGCGCCAGTAGCCAGGGCTGCCGTCCTGTAAGGCTAGTCCCAGCATCAGGTAGTTAAGCCTGCAGTGTGCCCAGAGGTAGAGGGAGGGCATGTGAGTGAAGCTTGGTGAGGGCTGAAGATGCCAAGAGAGGTGCTGGGTTCAGAGGGGATATGGATAGCCTCAATAAGAGTAGAGAGGCACTCTTTGTTGGTGCAGGGGATAGAGACTGAGGGGTAGCATGATGTTTCTGGGAGTGTTAGTTTGTGCTTGGTACCTTCCCTTGGGATCCAGGTAGGGATGGGTGTCTCTGAGTTGGGGAGTGTGCAGGGGTGTTGGAAAGGCCATTGCAGGTTGGTTGAAGTATTTTGTGGGAAGCATAAAGAGACAGGTGTCCAGGGCACCTGACCATTGTTTTCAAGAAATATGTTGAAGGCTTGAATTACATTTTCAATATAGAGAGAATGCACTACTCCTTACATTTTACCAAAATGCATATCCTCCTATTGGTGGGTGTGTGACTGTATTAAACTGTATTTCTAATTCATGGTGATTTTGACGTTTTACCTTTTCTTATTTCAAAGATAGGTAAGGATTTAATCTTAGATATAGTGTGTGTGAGTGTGTGGGGGAACGCACAAAAGTGTGTGCTTCCACACAGCTAAGGATTCCCTGAGCTGAACGATCAATATGTGGCCCTAAAGACTTTTTGGAACACTACCTTTTTCTTGTTAATCCTTTCCATTTTGACCCAAAACCAAAGGTCCCTCCACTGCTATATGTCGGCACGGTGTGCAACATGACATTTTGGTGACATTTTAATACCGCAATATGATATTGCGGTATTCTGTGCAATATGTATTCAGGCTCAAGGCCTCTGAGTCCATTGAGTTTGCCTTAAAAATGTGGGAGATCCGTAAAAGGCCGAGTCTGCTAAGTGGTTGCTTTTTTTCTGTCTGTTTCCCTTTGAGTGACTTCAGCATACGCTTGATTGTGGCAAAACAGAGGATTTTCTTATATGCATATATGTGGAATATTCACCAACTGTAATGATCATTTGTCTTAGTTCTTACTCATCCATCAATGGGAGATGGAACACAATTGCTCATTTGACTTTCCTGTGTATTAATGACACTTCCTAATTTTGATGCTGGGACCCAAGCTAGGGAGGTGTAGCTGGAGTTGTGTTTTCCACAAGCCAACTCTGCTCCTTGGCATTGGAGATTGTCCAAATGCTCTGCAGATATCTCAGAAGAAATCCAAGCAGGGAGGCCGGGTGTCTCCGAAGGTTTAGGTTCTGAGAATCTCTCCATTAGCCCCAGGTCTTCCAAATGGTTAAAACTTAATTACCAAGGTAATGGCATTAGCAGGAGGAACCTTTGAAATGGAGTTAGTTCATGACAGAATGTCCCTCACGGATCAACCACAACCCTTTCAGAAGAAAACTGAGGGAAGACGATTTTTTCCTTGCACTTTGATGATACTCACCCAGCATGCATGTTCAAAAACAGAAAGCTCACAGAAATTCACCAGGCACCCATTTCTGGCCATGATTTGATGTTGCAATTCCCTGCTTGCAAATCCCTGAGGAGTAAATGTGAACTGGGTGCAAGCCAGGTAATCTAAGGAACAGTGCTATTGCACGCGAGTAAGGTGAGTGTTTGACATGGAGAGGAAGAGATGATGGAGAGAAGAGATGGAATTAGTGGGGCCCCTGGAAGATGCAGCTGTGGCACCTGCTGGTGGTGTCAGGGTGAAACAAAATAACTACACATGCATCAACCTTCTGTTTTCTTCATGGAGGTATGTGATCATGCATGGAAAGACTGAGATGGAAATGGTGGAACAGGAGAGATGAGAAAGTTTTGAAGTCAAGAGTTGTGGCTTGGTCCTGGGACCGCAGGTACGTGGGTGAACACACTTCGTGGACAGATGACAAAGGATGTGGTTCAGAAGAGTGTCAAGAGAATATTTGTCGTTAGGATAAGCAAACCTTCAACAGGAGTAGATAGAGATCAGGATGCAGGTGTGTTTTTCCTAATGGGACCAATAGCTGGATGCATGTTTGGAAGAGTGTTTACTCCACAAATATGCGAATAATGAAAAGAGGGAGTTCAAGAATTTTTTCAGGAAATGATGTAAGCCAATCATCACAGTCTTTTCTGAGTTTGGCCTGGTCCTCTGGGTCAAGTCTGCTGCAAACTTCTTTAAAAATCACAGAACTTGGCCACTCCGCACTGCTTCCCTTTCCGTCCATAGCAGGCGCCCTCAGTGCTCATCTGCACTCACCTCCAATGTATGGACCCAGTATGGAATCCATGTCTCTCATCAGATTGAAATTCCTTCCTCTAAGTTGGCTGTGAACTTCAACACTGCCTTAGGCGCAGCCTTGCTCAGTGCACCTGTCACTGTGGTCCAGGCCCCATGCTTCTGGGATTCTTGGCTCCCTCTCTGAATTCCAAGCACCACTTTTGTAAATTTGCCCCCATTTCTAACGTCTTCCCTGAATCCGCCTTACAAATGTCCTTCTGTGTAGCCTGCAAGTCTCTGATACATGCACAGCTTTTGTGCCTTGCAGAGAACACTGAGGGGCGACTATCCCAAAAGACACTGTGAGCATCTCTGAGCACTGTAGTGTGTATGACTGAAAATGCTGAGTGCAATCAAGGGGGTGTGCATTGATGTTCTGATTTCTAATTTTTGCATTGAGACAGGGGGTGGAACCCATGCCAGCCACAAGCCACACCCCTCGCCCCAAGCCACTGTGGCCCAGCCCATGGCCACTCCCTCGGATGTCCAGTGGACCCTAGGCCCTCAAGTCAGGGCACGTGGAATAAGCGCTTTTTGAAAGTGGAGTGATTTCATCTTGGAGGCTTCAGAAGAAGACACAGCGGAATGGAAGAGGACATGCTTCTGCTGTCCCCAGTGTCCCGGAAAACTAAAGAACAGAATGTTTACACTGGAAGCAGCAGGGGAGGGCACACCGGCATCCTTTTTCTTGATACTTCACTGGTGAGTTTTCCAATGTTCCCGGCCATGGCCTTGCGAGGGTGGCAGTCCCCTTGCATGTGGCTGGCCCAACGAGGACTGCAGTTGGAGAATTTGACCTACCTGGCTTCCAACAGCAGACATACAGGGTCTTGGGGAGCCTCCGCAAAAGGTGGGGATGCTCCAGTGTGGGCAAGGGATGGGGGACAGTATGTGCTTCCAGTCAGGGGAGGCCTTCAGGGACCATGAACTGTTGCTGGGTGTGGGATGGATGGCTTGAGCATTGAGGACACAAGGTCAGGCAGTGGTTGTTGGTGCAGGGGCTACTGCAGCAGAGTCACATTGCATGATTTGGCAAAGTGTACCTGCAAGGGGGCATGAATGGCCCTCGATTGTTCACACAGCAGCTTTCCATACAGGTGGGATGTATAGAAGAAGAGGCATCCCAAACCTGAACTGGTGTGCTGCACTGCTTTCCCTGATTCCATGACTTATTTGTGGACGCTGGAAGTTTTTGGCCTCCTGAAGCATGGCTGCATTGACCTTGTTTGAGCCTGGACTTGTGTGCCCCAGTATCCTGGGATGCCGTCCTGTGAGGCTGGTCCCAGCATCAGGTAGTGAGGCCTGCAGTGTGCCCAGAGGTAGAGGGAGGGCATGTAAATGAAGCTAGGAGAAGGCTGAGGAGGCCAGTAGAGGTGCTGTGTTCAGAGGCGATATGGATAGCCTCAATTAGAGTAAGAGAGACACTCTTTGTTGGTGCAGGAGGTAGAGACTGAGGGGTAGCATGATGTTTCTGGGAGTGTTAGTTTGTGCTTGGTACCTTCCCTTGGGATCCAGGTAGGGATTGATGTCTCTGAGGTGGGGATTGTGCAGGGGTGTTAGAAAGGCCATTGCAGGTTGGTTGAAGTATTTTGTGTGAAGCGTAAAGAGACCGGTGTCCAGGGCACCTGAGCATTGTTTTCAAGAAATGTGTTGAAGGCTTGAATTGCATTTTCAATATAGAGAGCATGTACTACTCCTTACATTTGACCAAAACCCATATCCTCCTATTGGTAGGTGTGTGACTGTATTAAACTGTATTTCTAATTCATGGTGATTTTGACATTTTACCTTTTCTTACTTCAAAGATAGGTAAGGATTTAATCTTAGATATAGTGTGTGTGAGTGTGTGGGGGAACGCGCAAAAGCGTGTGCTTCCACACAGCTAATGATTCCTTGAGCTGAACGATCAAAATGTGGCCCAAAAGACTTTTTGTAAAACTACCTTTTTCTTGTTCATTCTTTCCATTTTGACCCATAATCAAAGGTCCCTCCACTGCTATATCGGCACGGTGTGCAACATGACATTTTGGTGATGATATGCGGTATTCTGTGCAATATGTATTCAGTCTCAAGGCCTCTGATCCCGTTGAGTTTATCTTAAAAATGTGGGAGATCCGTAAAAAGCCGAGTCTGTTAAGTGGTTGCTTTTTATTTCTACCTGTTTCCATTTGAGTGACTTCAGCAACCTTTTCATTGTGGCAAAATAGAGGATTTTCCTACTTGCATATACGTGGAATCTTCACCAACTGTAATGATCATTTGTCTTAGTTCTTACTCATCATTCATTGGAAGATGGAACACAATTGCTCATTTGACTTTCCTGTGCATTTATTACACTTATTAATTTTGATGCTGGGACCCAGGCTAGGGTGGTGTAGCTGGGGGTGTGTTCTCCACAAGCCAACTCTGCTCCTTGGCCATGGAGCTTGCCAAAGGCTCTGCAGATATCTCAGAAGAAATCCAAGCAGGGAGTCCTGGTGTCTGCGAAGGTTTAAGTTCTGAGAATCTCCCCATTTGCCCCAGATCTTCCAAATGGTTAAGACTTAATTACCAAGGTAATGGCATTATCAGGAGGAAGCTTTGAAATGGAGTTAGTTCATGACAGAATGTCACTCACGGATCGACCACAACCCTTCCACAAGAAAACTGAGGGAAGACAAAGTTTTTCCTTGCACTTTGATGATACTCAACCAGCATGCATGTTCAAAAACAGAAAGCTCACAGAAATTCACCAGGCACCCATTTCTGGCCATGATTTGATGTTGCAATTCCCTGCTTGCAAATCCCTGAGGAGTAAATGCGAACTGGGTGGAAGCCAGGGAATCTAAGGAACAGTGCTATTGCACGCGAGTAAGGTGAGTGTTTGACATGGAGAGAAAGAGATGATGGAGAGAAGAGATGGGTTTGTGGGGCCACTTAAAGATACAGTTGTGACACCTGTTGGTGGTGTCAGGGTGAAACAAGGTAACTACACATGCATCAACCTTTTGTTTTCTTCATGGAGGTATGTGATCATGCATGGAAAGACTGAGATGGTAATGGTAGCACAAGAGAGAATAGAAAGTTTTGAAATCAAGGGTTGTGGCTTGGTCCTGGGACCGCAGGTACGTGGCTGAACACACTAAGTGGACAGATGACAAAGGATGTGGTTCAGAAGAGTGTCAAGAGAAGATTTGTCGTTAGGATAAGCAAACCTTCAACAACAGTAGATAGAGATCATGATGCAGGTGGGTGTTTCCCAATGGGTCCAATAGTTGGATGCATGTTTGGAAGAGTGTTTACTCCACAAATATGCGAATAATGAAAAGAGGGAGTTCAACATTTTTTTCAGGAAATAATGTAAGCCAATCACCACAGTCTTTTCTGAGTTTGGCCTGGTCTCTGTGGGTCAAGTCTGCTGCAAACTTCTTCAAAAATCACAGATCTTTGCCACCCCGCACTGCTTCCCTTTCCATTCATAGCAGGCGCCCTCAGTGCTCATCTTCACTCACCTCCAATATATGGACCCAGTATGGAATCCATGTCTCTCATCAGATTGAAATTCCTTTCTCTAAGTTTTCTGTGAACTTCAACACTGCCTTAGGTGCAGCCTTGCTCAGTGCGTCTGTCATTGCTGTCCAGGCACCAATGCTTCTGGGATTCTT
>PVKS010052885.1:0-10568 GCA_004027875.1 Aplodontia rufa
GAAGTGAGGAATAAGACAATGACAGGGAGATTCTCTAAGAACCATTTCCTCCCAGCCAGTTTTTAAAACATCTATTTTAGTTCCACTAATTTGTAACTTATGATCATTTAAATTGAAGTTAAGTGTACTCAGTATTTTTGAAAGGCTATTATGATTAATAATGATAACTAATAGTTATTAAACATTTATTAAGCAAAAGACCACATGGTTAGTGCTTTTCATGCATCCCTTTTAATATTAAATCAACTTTATCAAACGGAAAATTATTACTCTCATTTTCAGATGAGGAAAATGAAGACTTAAAGATGTAAAGCAACTTCTCTGATGTCACACTTTTGTTGAGTGAAAAAGCTGTACTTGTAAATAAAATGTAAGTCCAAAGCCCTATGATCTTAACCATTCAATATTTTATTTAATATCTCCAATCATACAAAGAAATACCATTAACTAGTGCATGACAGACTTTCTAATATATACTAAAATAAATTTGTTTTAATTATTATATATTTTTTTAGATGTGGTGGTGCACACCTGTAATCCCAGTGGCTCAGAAGCCTGAGGCAGGATGATCACAAGTTCAAAACCAGCCTGAGCAACTTTGCAAGGCTCTAAGCAACTTAGCAAGACTGTCTCAAAACGGGAAAAAAAAAACAGACTAGAGATGTGACTGAGTGGTTAAGGGTCCCTGGGTTCAATCCCTGGTACAAAAAAAAAATTGTATACTTTTAAGCATTATGCATTGAAATAGAAATAATTAATGTACTAATTACCAATCGTTCTGTCCATTTCTTAAAAGCAAATCCCTTCCTCTACTGACTACATCGTTAATTTGCTCTAGTTAATCTATTTTTAAACTTAGTAAACTTAGTAAAACATGATGCTCCATTTAAAAAAAAGCCATCTCTATATCAGACTACCCTCATCTTCAGTCCAAATTTCCAAGACTTTTGCATTTTATATAAAAAGCAAATAATCTTATAGTTTACTAAATAAAAGCTCATAGTATGGAATAAATTTATATACACACTCTTACTATAGCTAAAACCTGACTACTGATGCCAATATTTTTTTTCACTTTTTATTTAGCTTTATTTATAAGTATTTATATTTATATTTTATTATTCAATTTGTATATTTGATCCAAATATAGAGTTTTTTTTATTTTTGAACAACCTTACAAGATTTTAACAAAATAATATAAAATGTGTATATATTCTGGATATTGTAATTATCCCCAGGAGTGCCCCCCCAATTACCCTCTCTTATCCCTCCCTTCCCCTTCCCACTATAACTCTAAAAAAAGTATTAGATTGTAAAGCATTACATCTTATCTGGATTTAACTCATGCTACTAGACCAACTTTTTTTAACAGATTACATATATTTATTCTCAATATCTGATTTCTATTTAAGTTGCACAGAATAGGATACAATGGTGAATTTAAAAAACACATTTAGGCAGATGACTATGTTTAAGTACTGAGCAGAGTTTCTTTTTAAAAAAAATTATTAGGTTAAATTTTATTTCAATGTCTTTGAGAAAATTTTTAAAAAGTTTTATTGTTGACTAAAATTAAAAGCATCACTTTCTTTTTACACACACAAAAAATACACAGATAGAAAAGAGAAAATGGTAAAGGCAATTATTAGTGTTATTATAAATTATTATTTTTCTCTTCTCAAATTTCCAAACATTAATTTGGTGCCTTCTTATCCCTTAATATTTCTTAAGAAAAAAAAAGTGATGCTCATATAAAGCAGCACAACTTTTTTTTAATTGGTGCTCTTTAGATATACATGACATTAGAACATACAATGACAAAATTATAAAAGCTTGATATATAATTTGTTCAAACTCAGTTCCCAGTATTTCCCCTTCTCTTTTTACCCCTGTTCTTTTTAGATATTCATGACAGTAGGATAAACACTGATATTATCATTATAAATGCATGGGCTATAAGGTATTGTAATTCAGTCCCCAATAATTCTATTTCCCCCTCCCCTGCCCCATCTCTTCCCTCTACTCTACTGATCATTGCTATTTACTAATAATTTTTTATTTTAGTGACTTGTTGATGGACACATTGATGAGATTCACTCTGATATGTTCTTATGATTCCTTCATGGATTTTCCCTGTCTCAGTCCTTCTTCCTCCGTTTCCTTCCCCTTTGTCTCTTCCTCTGTTGTTCTTCTTACTTTGGGAAAGCTTCCACATACCAGAGAGAACATTCAAACCTTTGGTTTTTTGAGACTGGCTTATTTCACTTAGCATATCCTCCAGTTCCATTTGCCAGCAAATGACGATGTCATTCTTCCTTGTGGCTGAGTAGTACTCCATTGTGTATATATGCCACATTATTTTTATTCATCCCTCAGTTGAAACGCACCCTGGATGGCTACACAGCTTAGGTTCTGTGAACTGTGCTGCTATGAACACTGATATGGCTGCATCACTGTAGTATGCTGATTTTAGATCCTTTGGATAACCAGTGAGGAATGGGACAGCTGGGTCAAATAATGGATCCATTCCTAGTTTTATGAAAACTTTCCACACTGCTTTCCAAAGTGGTTTTACCAATTTGCAGTCCCACCAACAATGTATACGTGTATCCTTTCCCTATATTCTCACCAACATTTATTGTTGCTCATATTCTTGATAATTGCCATTCTGACTGGAATGAGATGAAATCTCCATGTAGTTTTAATCTGCATTTCTGTAATTACTAGAGACATTGAACATTTTCTTATATATTTGTTGACTAATTGCATTTTCTCTTCTGCAAAGTATCTGTTCAGTTCTTTTATCCATTTATTGATTGGGTTATTTGGTTTTTTTCATTTTGTTTTGTTTTGTTTTTTTGGTGCTAAGTTCTTTAGTTCTTTATATATCCTGGATATTAATGCCCTAACTGAGGTTCAGGTGGCAAAGATTTTCCCGTTCTGTAGGTTCTCTCTTCACGCTCTTCATTGCTTCCTTTGCTGTGAGGAAGCTTTTCAGTTTGATGCCATCACATTTACTAATTTTCCTTTTACTTTTTGAGTTTTAGGGGTTTTGTTCAGAAGTCAGTTCCTGAGCCAAAGTGTTGGAGTGTTGGGCCTACATTTTCTTCTAGTAGGTGCAAGGTATCCGGTCTACTTCCTAGGTCTTTGATCCATACTGAGTTGAGTTCATGCATGGTGATAAATAAGGGTTAAGTTTCATTCCACTACATAGGGTCTTCCAGTTTTCCCAGAACCATGTGTTAAAAAGACTGCCTTTCCTCCAACTGACGTTTTTGGCTCCTTTGTTGAGTACTGAGGTAACCATATTTATGTGGGTTTGTCTCGGTATCTTCTATTCTATTCCATTGGTCTTCATATCTGTCTTGGTGCAGGTACCATGCTGTTTTTAATTACTATAGCTGTGTAGTAAAATTTGTTATCTGGTATTATGAAGCCTACAGCTTCACTCTCTTTTTTTTTTTTTGCTAAGGTTTGCTTTGGCTAGTCTAGATCTCTAATTTTTCCAAATGAATTTCATGACTGCATTTTCTAATTCTGTGAAGAACGCCATTGGAATTTTGATGCATATTTCATTGAATCTGTACAGTGCTTTTGGTAACTTGGCCATTTTAATAATATCAATTCTTCCTGACCAAGAACATGGAAGGTCTTTCCATCTTCTAAGATCGTCTTCAATTTAATAATCTAGTTTCAAATGTCTTTTCTATCATGTTTCTCCTGCTTTTCCTTTAGGCAATGTGTGGAGTCTTTGTGAATTTTACTGCTTTTTCATATAATTATATTCCCAAAAAGAAAATTAATACAAACTACTACACTATACTAATGTAACATCAATTTGAAAACAGAAACCAAAAAATATTTAGGAAACTCAGAGTTAAAGCCCTAATAAACTTAACTGCAGAAGGATTTTTCATTACACGATCACAGGAAATCGGGCTAGTGACAGATTATGCAAAAAATAACATCCAGGGAAATATCTATAATCTCTTCGTTTTACATATGTAACATTCTAGGTGACTGAATACTCTATGATCTCATTCTGAAAGAGAATATTATAAAAACATATAAAAAAAAAGTGGTTAAAGCTAAGCCAAAAGTGATTTTAAAAACTTGACTTTTATACTATAAAATCTCAAACAAATTATTGTATTAATTTTCTGCAAAAATTCAAGTAACTTATGTAAACGTTTATTCTTAAAACTTGGGCATGGCACCACCAGCCCAGGTCAGAGTTCATTTAGTCTGACATCCTGTCTTTGACAGTGATCAGTGGTGGATGCCTCACAGGACAGCATGAACGCAGAACATAATGTGCATAATTATGTACCACTCTACCATTATCTCAGATAGAGGTTAGATTACATCCTGAAAGAAATGAAAACAAGCCCCCTCCTTCCTCCATAATTTCCCATCAAGTAATGGGAAACCTCCAATAAAGCATAAATTTAACCACAGTATAAGCCAATGTTTTGGTAAGATAACAAACAATTAGAAATTATCTCCTTAAATGAAAAGCTGTACCTAGAAACAGAACCTAAGCTCATCAAAACTGAAGATTTGCAAAGGGAGATTTTGATGAGCTGCAAAGCATCTGATTCACTTAGGAAGAATTACTTATAAAACTGATGAGTAAAATTTGACTAAATCTTTAAAAAATTAAAACTATGATTTCTACCCGACCATGCCATTCTGTGGTAACTAATACTGATTTCCAGCACATGCTACATTAGTATTTTTAACTCTTCAGAGAAATGGCAGTCACACCTGTTTTATAATATTTTGGGGTTTTATTTATTTTTATAAGACTTAGATTTATTAAATGCTCATCTCAGTGTACAAAACCAGACAATGTATAAATCTTGATGTGGCTATTCAGGAAACCCTATTTCCTAAACAATTACAAAAAAAAATGTACTATATTTTTAAGACCTTTGGAAAAGATAATTCTCTTGGCAGTATATGTGGGTATTGATTTAACAAAGCCTACAGTCAGGAAACAGTTTATAACCTACATCCTCTATGGTATAATTTGAATTTATTTTCTCTTTTTCTGACCTCACATAAATTGAAGAATATCAGGTCATATCATAATAATTCATATATTTGAAAAACCTTGATTAATGTCTCCTTTTTACTATACTGACTTCAGTTTTAAATTTTTATATGATATATATCATAGCCTATGAAAGTTATCAAAAATTAGTTATCCATATTTTTACCAAGGACTGTTCCTCTCCCTAATATAATGCACTTTCTCAAACAGAAACAAATATATATATATATATATATATACATATATATATATATATACACACATAAATAATCTATATTTCAAAATAAACTATAAAAATTCAGAAAAGGAAGTTTATAAGTGACTGGAGCAAGATACAATACATGTAAAATTCCGTGCAGACCGCTTCCTACTCCAGAATAGATGGCCACTTAATGAAATGTATCTCAAAAGCCTGCGGGACAGAGCTGAAGCTGCAATGCAATATCAAAATCCACAGCTGTGCTGCTGTTCTTAATGGTCCACACTGCTTCCTTAGACCGCAGGGAGCCAAACCCCCTCTGTCAGGACTGCACTCACTTCCGCAGGAACTGGCCGAAGCAGCACAGCAGTTCCGAGCGCAAAGATCAAATCGGTTACTGAAGAGTATGCATTCATTACCCACTGCAACGCCTAAATGCGGGATTAGTACACACTTAAAAGATGTTTCCTAGAATATGGTGTATGCTACATGGTGTACTGTGAATCTCAAAGAAAAGATACCATTTCAGAAAATAAACAGTTATTGAAAAGATTGAACACACCCTTAAGAATCTACTCGGGGCTGGAGCAGTGGCTCTTCCATTGCGAGAACACAGATTCAAACCCCAGCATCACACATACAATAAAGTGTCAGAGCAATGAAAGTTACATGAAAAACTAAATAAAATTGATTCTCTCACTCTGTCCCCATCTCTTACCAAAAAAAAAAAAAAAAAAAAAAAATTATACTCAAGTTGGTTACTCCAGTTTGGAAAAAGCTCCAAAAAAGCCATTTTCAAATATCATATTTTTTCTCAGTAAAAAAAAAACAAAACTATGGGATAAGGCAAATGTCTGTAAGTTTTCAGTTCAGATGGCTACAACAAAATACCACAGACTGATGGCCTAACCACCAACACTATTTATCACAGTTTCAGAGTCCGAAAAGTCCAAGACCAAGATACAATAGATTCAGGTTCTGATGAGGGAGGGCCCTCTTCCCTAGTTTACAGATGGCCCCTTTCCTACTGTATCCTCACATGGAAGAAAGAGATCACCTCTCCTCTCTGTTCTTACAAAGGCATTAGGTTCCATTCAAAGAAGCTCCATTCTCATTACTTCACTGTGACCCAAGAGCCCCAACTCCTATTATGTTGAGGACTGGAGTTTCAAGATATAAATCAGTGTGGGGACACAAACATTTAGTCCACAGTAGCAAACAAACTTTACTATAAATAAATAGTAATAACTTACTTTTATTGCCCACCAAAGCAACCAGAGGCTGAGTTTCCGACTCTTCACTCACTTTCTTCACCACAGTATACCAATCTTCTAAATTCTCAAAGCTTTGATAATTTGTAATATCATATACCAAGAGGATTCCCTGTCACAAAAGAGTTACAGAATATTTGTAATGCACTACTTGAAAAAATATTAATTATAAATACTCTTCAGTAATGCTTCAGATGTCAACTAGATTATTTTTAAAAATGGAGTTTTTATATATAAACTTACTCCAATTTAAATCCTAGCAGATATATAATATTGAATGTTCATTCACTATAAATCCAGCAATTAAAATGTAATGCAACATAGGATATAATTTTATCAAAAGTGACTTCCCTGAAGAATCACGTGGTAAACTGCAGTAAATATAAGAAAATCATTTCACACGAGTGGGAAAGGCTGCAAGGTCTACAATCTTGTCCCTCACTCTCATTAGGTCAAACATTTAAACTTTTCAATAAATAACCATCTGTTGCTATTCTTTTAAAATATTTTCAAAAATGGAGATTCCATGACATCCCTTGATAGTCAATTTCAGTGTTTAACACAATTTTCTTTAAATGAAAAATTGATTTCCTCTTTTGGTCCTCTGTGCATTTGGAGAACGACTTGTAAGTATCCTCCATGTAATAGCCCTTCATATACTTGAAGATAGTTAAGTAACTCCTTTACCATCTGCTTTCCAGAACAAATAAACTCAGTTCCTTAAACTTGCCTCCAAGGGCCTATTTTCTGTCCCTTTAATCATAGTTGTTGATTCTTCCCAGGACACACTACATATAGTTTTCTTGACATCTCTTTAAAATGAGCAATGAAAAACTGGACATAATACTGTAATAAGAGTCTGAGTAAAGCCAAATATAACAGAGGGATTGCTTCCTGCCTCTTATGTATCATATTGCTTTTAATTTATCCCATTATTTTGTGGGGGAAGAATGAAAAGTGTATACGTACACAAAAATAACAGTACCACATTCTTGATTCTCATCCAGCTAGTGGTCAAACACTTAATACAAAGCTCTGCATAAGTCTGGACTCTAATGGCATTTATGTCTATTTCTTAGGTTTTAATAATAAAAGTAAAGCACTTTCTTGTACCTACTATGTATCAGATGTATATCTAGGTCTTTTCATTAATCCTCACAACAACCATGAGAGGGTAGCATTATTATTCCCATTTTACTAATAAACAAAGGTTCTAGCAACAAAGATCACACAGATAGGTAAGCCAGGATTTGAGTCAAGGACTAAATAACTGAAAATATTTGTCTGCCAACTAAATACCATGCATTGTGTTGGGGACATAAGTTCCAAACCTCAGGGACCTCATAATCTTGCAACAAAATCAGACACATAAATAGACAAGGATTTACAGTAGGCATGGCCAGCACATATTCCCCTGTGGCCATTTCTAAGCTATCAGTGTGATGTGACATTATTGAGCACTGGACAGGATGCCAAAACTGACCTCTGGAGGTGACTAATTCTCAATTTACTGACATTACCCTCCAGATGCTGCTGGGGATGCTATATGTTGTTTGTTGGAAAGAGTTCTACCTTTGAATTCCCATCCTAAACCCACCACCTATGGAGCTTCTGTCATCTCACTTTTAAAATATCTAACAAGCCTAAAAGATAAAGCAAAATAATAAAAATACACAGTAATTAAATCACTTAAAATTAACATATTACGCAATTACACAGGATTTTTATTATTATTATTTGGAGTGAACCAGAATCACATTTTCATGGCACCTTTGAGATCTGTTCTACACTCATTAAATAGCCTAGAACCATAACACCTAAACCTTAGGATTTCTGGGACCCTTCTAATTAATATATGAAAATCTTCATTCCAAAATGGGACAATACCTGAATAAAAAACAAATGCAAATAAAACATGGCCACCACCTACTGGTGATCAGTAATAGTTCAGTGATAAGGAGCAAAATTAAAATTTATTGATTTAGACCAGACATTAGTAAAATACAGCCTGTGGGTTAAGTCCAGTCCATAGTCTGTATTTGTAGATAAACTTTCATTAAAATATTGTCATACTCTTATTTAAACATTATCAATAGCTGCTTTTGTGGATAAGTACAGAGTTGATAAGTTGCAACAAAGATAGTACGGCCTACAAAAAGTCCTAAAGTATTTGCTACCTAGCTCTTTAGAGAAAAATATGCCAATTCCTAGTCTAGACCAATGAGTCCAAAGTTTTAAATCAGTGACTCTTATGAATCTTTCAGGACTCATTAAAATGACAGAAAGATAAACTAATTTACTAATCTAGCTATCTAAACAACACTAATGTTTCTCTGATCATGTTCTCAATATAATTTAACATAAAAACTATTATTTTGCTTTATATCTTATCATCATAATTAGTACCCATTTTGATCTTCACCCATTAAAATCTGAGAAGGAAAGAGAAGAAAGAAAAAAATATTAAAATACAAACAGAATTATTAGACTTTTGGTTTCAGCTCCAACACATAAAGTATTTGGAAGTCATCAAACCTGTCCTCACAATAAGAAAAGGCCTGAGTAAAATGAAAATCAGTGTCTTTTCTTGGACTCATCAGAGAACTGAGATTGCAGGACAAATCACCATTCTGAAATATACAGAGACAGGAGAATTCAAGTAGTTGTAGTCAAGATCAGCTTGCCTAGAGCAGAAGCTACTAGAGGCAGTAAATGGTAACATCTAAATAGTAACTCTGACCACTTTTAACAAATTGCTAGAGACGGTAGTCAAGCTTGAGTGGAAGACACTAGGGGCACACAGTATTAGTGTTATCATCATTCCTTAGCTCCAGGAACTTGGGAAAGAGAGAGAGAAAAAAAAATCCTCATGGCTCTGCATGAAGAGGGAGAAAGTAACCTTTAGGAGTGTGCCCAGAGCAAAGCAACAGAAAACTTCTCACTAAAGGCCTATTTACCTGAATTCTGATTACTCAACTCATCCTATCTAGCTTTCAACAGAAAATCGTTAAGATGCTCCAAAAGGCATTTTGAGAAGAAAAGTCTTATATGACACACATTTTGCAATTACTAGATGAGTAAATTTCACATAACAATGATTGCAATAATATGCTAAGAATTCTCATGGGAAAGGCAGGCAACTTGCAAGAACAGGTGGATAATGTAAACAGAAATACTGAAACTCTAAGGAATATTAAAAAGGAAATGCTATGGTACTGGTATCAAGACAGGGAAGAAGACCAATGGAATAGAATAGGAGACCCCGAAACAAATCCTCAAATCTTTAAACATCTGATTTTTGACAAAGGGGGACAAAATATTAAATGGAGAAGTGACAGCCTCTTCAACAAATGGTGCTGGACAAACTGGTCTTCCACCTGCAGAAAGTTGAAATTAGACCCATATCTTTCTCCTTGCACAAGAATCAAATCAAAATAGATCAAGGAGCTTGGTATTAAACCAGCTACGTTGCAACTGACAGAAGACAAAATTGGTCCAACACTTCAACATTTGGGAGTAGGCAAAGACTTTCTCAACAGGTCTCCAAAAGTGAAGGAAGTAAAGTCAAAAATCAGTGAATGGGATGCCATAAAGCTAAAAAGCTTTTGTACTGCCAAGGAAACAATCAAAAGAGTAAAGAGGTTTCCTACAGAAATGGAGAGAATCATGGACTATGATTCCTCAGACAAGGGTCTCATATCCAGAATCTATAAAATACTCAAAAATGTCAACTACAAAAACACCAACAGCCCAAGTGATAAATGGGCCAAAGACCTAAATAGAGACTTCTCACCAGAGGCATTGATCAAGCCAATGAATACATGAGAAAGTGCTCTAAATCACTAGTAATCAGAGAAATGCAAATGAAAACCACATTAAGATATCACCTTACACCAGTCAGAATGGCAAAGATGAAGAAAATAAACAACAATAGATGCTGGAGGGGCTGTGGAGAGATAGGCACACTAACACACTGTTGGTGGAACTGCAGACTGGTACAGCCCCTCTGGAAAGCAGTATGGAGAATCCTTAAAAAATTAGG
>PVKS010052886.1:0-10584 GCA_004027875.1 Aplodontia rufa
TTAACTAAGACTTAGAGACCTGAAGCAATAAGAACCAATCACCATTACATACACACCGATAAGTATTTACATCCACCTCCACCAGAATTCCGAGTTGGTCGTAAGTCAAGAAAGGAGCAGAGGAAATGGAAGGGAAAGAAAGAAGAGAAAGAAAGAAAAAAAGAAAAAAAAACCCAACAACAGCAACAACAAAAGAGAAACCTGAAAACCCATAGTAATGTTAAAAATTTCAAAAATCTTATTTTTCAGGCAGAATCCTGTTAAACAAAAACAAAAACAAAAACAAACAAACAAACAAAAAAAACCAAAAAAAAAAAAAACACTTCCAATAAAAACGCAACACTAGCTGTTACAGTTCCGAGAATTTCTGACCCTTAGATCCAGAGGTATGATCATTTGGTGGTGTAATGAAACCAGGGATCAGGCTGGGAATTTTTCAGATTTGAGCTTGTTTTGGAGAGAAACAGATTGGTTGAGTCCAATGGCCTGGATTTTCTTAGAGGATCTCCTCTGAAATTTTCTGTAGTAAAGGGGTATTTGACTCCCCCTGGCAGAAGCCTGAGTTGGTTGTTTTTAGCCAATCTACACTCCAGATATTTCTTGGGTCTGGGGCTCAGAAATTGTAGGTAGTCAAGTTGCTTCTTTTACAGAGGCTGTGGGACTCTGATTGATCCAAGTAGAGTGGCTAGCCTGAGTGTTGCTTCCTCAGGATCAATGGTGGCCCACTCTGCGTGTCTTGTGATCCCCAGAGGGCTCAGGAGCTGTTTAGTGCTGTTGGCTAAGGACCTCAGGGAAAGGGCCAGGTCTTTCTAGAGTTTTTGTGTTTCTCCGTTACAAGCACTAGAAGGGGACCTGCTTGAGGTGCCCAGGACTACACAGCCTTGGTTATGTGAGGAGCTCAGAGGCTTAATTGAAACCCAGGCTGCCCCATATATTCAAAGCTTCTTGCGGCTGGTTACACGCAGGGGCTAGGGGTGGAAGACTCGCCCTGCCCACAGGGACATGTCACAATGGAGATGGGCTGCCGACTAGTTTGGTGGCAATCTCTCCCCAGCGCTTTCTTCAAGACTAGGCAAAGCAATGTGCAGTCAGTTTGCAGTGGTGCTTGGTCATGAAATTCAGACGCTTCCTCTGTTTCAGGTTGCAAACCTTTGCCCGGGGCAAAGAGGCTGACAGCGTGTTTTGCTGGGCAGGACGCCCCGCCCCCTGGCAAGTGCGCCACTGCTGAGCAGCTCACAGGACCCGGTGTAAATTAGCTATTGAGCAGAAAAAATATCTGGACTTAAATCTGAGTTATATATATGGAGAGCAGTCAAAACCGGGAGTTCACAGTGGGCCGGTGCAGAGAGATTGTCAGCGTGTTTCGTTGGGCAGGTTGCCCTGCCCACTGGCAAGCGCGCCGCTGCTGGTGTAGCTCGCAGGACCCAGTGTAAATTAGCTATTGAGCAGAAAAAATATCTGGACTTAAATCCGAGTTCATATATATGAAGAGCGGTCCAATTAGGGAGTTGGAGGCCAGATTAGGGGATCTGACCAGGGGTACCCGCTGAGGAAGTTCCACTCCCACCGGGTGTGGGGGTGGCCACGCGTTTGGCAGCAGCTTCCTCGTTTTTTTTTTGTTTTTTTTTTTGGTTAATGCTCTTCAATTTTCCTTTGGGGTCAAAGAACTAGCAGGAGGCAATGCCTGCCCGTTCCGGGAAAATCGTCCTACCGTGGGAATCCACGTGCGGATGCACAGCCTGTGCTGACTCTCGGGAGCTTCACGGGGTCAGTGTGGCTGGGATAGCCGCCATCTTCCTTCCCGGTGTTATTTTAAATGCAATTTATTTTTCTAACCTTTAGAATCAATCATTTTTATTAGGTAGAACAATGGGTCAAATGCATAATTACATATTACTATTCATTAGTGTAAAATTATAAAAATTATGTCATGGGATCACATTGTTCTTCATTTGGATTTAACATTACATTTCATTTCATGTTAATTACATACCTACATTCAATTTATTGTGTACTTTAAAACATCATTTTCTAAAATGCAATTTTGAATCCCACATTTAAGCTGTGGAATGATGCATTTACAGTAGAAGCAGTAGATTAGAGAGAAGCCAGATCAATTTAGATGTCATTGCAATAATCAAAGTAGAGATGATAGTGACTTAAATGAAGTGATAGTGAGAAAGCTAGATAGATTTGAGAATAAGGGAATAAAAAGCAAATTGGGCAATCCTTGTAATTTCTTGAACATAAAACCAGAAGAATAAATAGCTATGGATAATAATAAAGTTTTTGGCTTGAATAAGCATTAGAAGAGTGGTGTCATTAATGGGTATTTGGAACACACCTGCATGGATATATTGTGGATATATTTGTGAGGAACAAAATGGCATTACTCACATTATAAACATGCTAATTTAGGTGATTGATCCTTTTAGGAAGAGTTGTGCAATAGGGAGCCTGATGTTAAAATCTGAATTACACACCAGAAATTGGAATCTGAGATATTGATTGAGGACTCAGTAAATCAGATATAACAGAGGAAACTAGATTGTCAAAAACAGGCTTCGAATGAAAGGAAAATTATACCAAGGTCAGATACCTGGGAACAAACACTTCAACTGACAAAAGAGGGATAAGAGCTTCAAAGAGAGCTGATAGGAAATGAAGTAATCTGAAAAATATTGGCTGGAAACAAAATGGAAACCTAATTTCAAATTTGTTACCGGAGTTGAAGCAAATGCAGGAACTAAAATGAGCAAACTTTGAAGAGTTACAAGGTGTTTTTTTTTTTTCTTTTAAACTTTCTCTTTTTATTTACTATAAAAACCAGTAGGGTATTGAATGCTGCTCCCAGCTTCAAAGTAGAGTCTGAACCTGCTACCCAAATTGCTACTAACAAAGGCAAGCTTAGGGAATATGATAAATCAACCCAAGCAGTGCTTTCTCCACTGAAAAGAGAAAACAGAAGTAGGTAAGTGTGATCCGTGAGAGAAATAAGCCGTATTTATCAGCTAGAAAAGGAAGGAGACATAAAGGGTTCTCTTCACAGTCTTATCACATTTAGTTATCCAAATGAAAAAGAAGTATGATAGAAACTGAACTAGGTTCCATTTCAGAATCCAAGAAAACAACCTCAGTAATTAGAAATTGAGGAATTCTTGTTTTCTTTAAACATTCAATGGTAGACACCTAATTTTGATCATTGTTTACTTAAAAATCAGTTAATATACTACAAATTTATTAATATAGAGTTCTTTCAGTTTCAGAAAATAGATAATAAAAAGCAAATACATGGCAACAACTAGATGATCTTTCCTACAAGGGAAAGCAGTGTTTTCTGGTCCTCTTCTTCTTCCCTATAACTTGTTTATTTTCCTAAATGATTACCAGGTTGACTGACACTTTTGTTCCTTAGGTTGCCATAATAAGGGATCAATTTGCTAACTTGGGCTTTTAATACTTTAGGCATTCAGATTTGACAAAAATTGTCTAATTTATAATAAGCATTAGCATAATAAATAGTTGTTATTTAAAATATAGAAACCTATAATTTTCTGAAACAGCATACAAATGAAATTAAATTATAATAGTCCAATACTTTTAGGGAAGGTGATAATTTCTTTATTAATTATTAAGTAAGCATTTATTAATTATCAAATAATAATTTAATTAATTAATATAAAGGAGTATATACTCAGATATAACAAAATGCATAACAAGAATCTTGTCTTACACTTAGAAAACTGATGAAATGTTTCAAATTGATAAATCATAAAGATTCAAAAAGATCAGCAGAAAAATATGAGATTGCATAAATATAAAAATTTAATATATATAAAAAGAGTAGCTCCAATTAGTTTTTAAGATGTAACGAATAAATTCCAATAGCTAAAATTGGAAATTTCCCTCACCAAATCAATCAGCAAATGTATCCCTACTGGATTTAATATAAAAATAAATAATTCTTTGAACAATCAAGTGCATATTCTAACACTAGAAGAGAAGTTCTTAGTGAAAATAGAAATCCTGAAGCATGAAAGAAAAAAATATAACTAAGTAAAAATCAAAAACAATTATGTGGAAATATATGCAAACATAATCAAACAGAAAATGAAATAATTATTTGAAATATTTTCAGTGCAGATTACTTATTAAAGGCCCACGTTAACAAGTTCATCAGAGAAGTACCGAAATCCAAATAGAAATTTTGTTAAATGATCTTAATAAATAACCCATGGGAAAATAAATCAGCTGATCAATAAACACAAAGATTTTAAAATTTACTGGTAGTAATAAAAATGTAGATTGAAATAACATTGAGGTATCCTGTTACATCCACCAGATTGCCACACATTAAACAGAAAAAGTCTATTTCAGTTGAAGTTCACTATGCTTAGCATGGAAGAGAAGAAACAGATATGTTTCCATGAAAATGCAGTTCATCAATTTTAGAAAAATTAGTTTGACTACATACATCAAAATTAAAAATACACACCATGCCACCCAGCAATTCTAATCCCCAAAATATGTTCCATAGAAATAAAAGTAGGAATAAATAAGAGCTGTTTATCAGGGTGTTCTATTTCGTGATTGTTAAAACTGGGGAAATTGGTAGTAAAGTTAATGAACATCAAAGAGAAAGGAGTTAATAAATTGTGGTATCTTAGCCTCATGGAAGTTTATAGCTATTAAAAAATGAATGAAGATGTACCTATATTCCAGGCTCTACTAATGAGTAAGAAAAGTAAAATTTAGGGAAGGGCATGACCCTGTTTTTAAAGCAGTATCATAAAGGCATATTCTTATACTCTCTGTGAATGTAAATGTGTGTGTGTGAGCATGTACTTATACCGATGTTAATATTTAAATGAGAAATGTTGGGTTGATGTACTCAGCCCCTCGCTGGCAGGGAACGAGGGACACCGTCCGCGGCGGGAAAGGTGAGCATGCTGTGGTGCCCCTTCCCCAGCCTTCCCCAAAGACAATCAGCCACCGCAGGGAGTCGGGTCAAGCAGGAACTCCTTTATTAGCAGTCACACTCAAGCTTATATAGAAATCCAGCGAAAAGAGGAAGTGCGTGAAGCCCATAACAGTAAAGGTCAACTTGTTTTTATGTTTTTTATGGGACCAAAAAGCCTGTCGATCTGGTGATGTTCTTTGATTGGCTTAGGCCTTCGCGCACTCACAAGGTTGGCCCTCCCTCCCCTGGGCTCCTCAGCACCATCCTTATTGCACCCTATATTTCCCCCTTTTTGTTTTATTTGGCCCACCTTGGGTTAGGTACAGGCCAGGCCCACCTTAGGTTAGGTACAGACTAGGCACCTTCAGAAGAAGATTTCACCATCAGAGATCATCATAAGGGTGCAATTGATTGTAATGAAGGTGGAGGGTCATGAGTTGGACCTCCTGTACCTTGGAGTGCATGAAGGTCATCAATCTATTGATGACACACGGCCCAAATAAGCATAGCATTATTAGGATTGGTCCTAGCAATGTAGATATTAAGGTGGTGAGCCACAGTGACCAATTAAACCATTGTTCAAACCAAGGGGAGTTTGTCTAAAAAACAGTGGAGAGAGAGATGCAAGGAGTGAGTCCAGTCTGCTGGCACAAACAGAAGATAAATAAACATGGAGTGTAAGGAGAGGAAAGGACAGCCCAGTGGGCTGAAACTCCATGGGGTCGCCCCACCAGTGTAGTTCCGGTGTCGTCGAGAATGAGCAATCTCCACCAACCTTTTAATCGTTGGGGTTGATGAAGGTTGCTGGCTTCTCAGCGCCACCGACAGGGTCACACTTCCCGAGCAGGAGGTGAATCGGGAACATCTGTAAGAGGTAAAGCAGAAAAAAACTTCTCAAGGGTTGATGGCCCTTGGAGATGGTTGGGTGGATATATTTTCTTCCATTTGCAGAAAGTCATCCGAGACCACCAGAGCCTCTTTCTCTCCTTGTTGGACAGCTTTGTCTTGGGCATGATCCTGTTTGGATGACAAAGGGGTGAATTTGGTGTTTCTGGAAAGTACCCATATGGGAGATGGTTCCTCTGGTGGGAATACACAGGCGAACCCTCTCCCCATAGTGAGGAGAGGGTCTTGGCCCCCTCCACTGATGAGTCAGGGGATCTCTCCATCTTATAAGAATAGATGATTTAGGAGGTCCAAGACAACCCCAATGTTTCTGGAACTTTGGTTTGTCAGATTTTTTTGGTAAAATTTAAAATATTTATAGTCAAAAGGGCTATTTGCAGTTGCAAATGGGGGCTGAGGATTCCCCCCTTTTTTAAAAAAGTTGCTCTTTTAGGCATTGGTGATTTCTTTCAACTATGGCTTGGCCCTGAGGATTGTAGGGAATTCCTTTTATATGTTTTATGTTCCATAGGGTGAAGAAGTTATGTGTTGCCTCACCGACAAAACAAGGTCCATTGTCTGTTTTGATTTGCCTAGGTAGACCTAGGGTAGCGAAACACTGAAGAAAATGGGATTTGGCATTGTGGATTTTTCTCCAGTGTGTGCAGGCTCCCGAGAAAGTGTCAATGGACACAAAAATATATTTAAGTTTTCCAAATGGGGCAAAATGAGTAACATCAGTTTGCCATAGTATATTGGGTTTTGATGCTCTGGGATTTATCCCCTCATCTTGGAAGGGGGGTACCCAAAGAAATGGCTGGCAGGACTTACAAGTGTGGACAATCCTTTTTAAATCCTTGATCGGGACAGAGGGGAATTGCTTATGTAAGCCTCTCCTCTCGTGGAGCTGAGTGGCATCATGGAGCATAAAAACATGTGCTTTAGAGGCAAGCTTATCTGTCCGAGAATTGCCTTGAGTGATAAACCCCAGAAAGGGGGTATGACCTCTGATGTGCTGTATGAAAATGGGGTTACCTCTTCCTTCAAGTAGGCTATGAAGCAAGATCATAAGCATGGGAATAGGATTGCTGTCAATCCGCACTTGTGCAGAGTGGACATGTGGAAGGAGGTTAACCATATAGAGGCTATCTGAAAAAAGATTAAAAGGCTGGGCAATATCCTGTAAAGCCATGATGATAGCTAACATCTCTTTGTATTGGGCAGACCCTGAGCAAGGTTGAAATCTATAAAACTTGGGCCTCTCAGCAGAGGTCTCAAAGGCAGCATACGCTGATCCCTTTTGACCCCTGTCCGTAAAGACATAGAGTGCCCCAGCAATGAATTCCCATGGGTGGGCAGTCTTAGGGGCAGCCATTGCAATGGGGGTGCCCAGTGTGATGATCCATAGTGGCAATCTATGCATCCCATATATCCTTCCAAGGAGATGGCTAGCCTGGGATTGGACCTACTGAGCCATTCCACATCCTTTATTCTGAATGGGAAGATAATGGAGTGAGGATCAAGACCATAATGTCTCAAAGATGTGTTTCTTCCTTTAATGATAAGGTCAGTGAATTGATCCACCTGGGAATAAAGCCTTGGCACCCCACTCAAAGTTGCTGGAACCCATTCTATGGGTTCCCCTTCCTGCATGATGACTGCAGTAGTGAGGTGCTCTCCACTAACGAGCCAGAGGGACAAGGGCAAGTGCACAGAATATCTAGGAAGGGACACTCCATCCAGTGCCTTTTGAACCTCCTCTAGGCTCTGATAGTGATGAGGTTCGAGGATGACCTCATCTTGGCGAGATTTTCCTTTTAAAAGGGAACAATGGCAAGAGATCCTCTGTGGGCACTGGTAGCCAGGGGCAAAGCCAATTAAGTTCCCCTAGTAAGCTTTGTAATTTGAGTACATTTAATTTAGAAGGGATAATTAATTTAGGTTTTAAGGGACTAGCCGGTGTCAGATATAATTCGGTACCAAGGACTTTAAATGGCGGAACGTGCTGGTCCTTATCAGGAGCCACGTTCAGCCCACCTTTCCTTAGGAAGTGTAAGGTCCGTGTTAGCAGACCTGATCATTTGGAAGGGTCAGGCTGCCCGAGGATGAGATCATCCATATACACATAGATGAGAGAAGACCTTTGTGACAGCAAAGGCTGCAATAATTATGCAACATAGCATTGGCAAAATGCTGGGCTATTGGCCATTCCTTGGGGCAATGCAGTCCATTCATATCGATCATCTGGCTGGGAGAAATTAAGGGATGGTACAGAGAAGGCAGATTTTTCACAATCATTGGGGTGTAATGGAATAGAGAAGAAACAGTCCTTGATGTCAATTGCTGTAAGAGTGAAGTCAGTAGGTATTGCAGGGATCCAGGGCATACCCTGCAGGGGAGTTCCCACCAACTGCATATTTTTATTAATCTCCCTCAGGTCTTGGAGTAGTCTCCATTTTCCTGAGGTCTTTTTATCACAAAACAGGTGTGTTCCAAGGGCTTAGGGAAGGGCGAATGTGCCCTAAGCGTAGCTGTTCCAGTACCAAATCCTGAAGAGCCTCAAGCTTAATTTTGGGAAGTGGCCACTGCTCCACCCAGATGGGCTTTTCCAATTTCCACCAGATACGTGGAGTTTGGGGAGCAGTGGCCTTTAGGCTTGGGGGTAGACCTGTGTGGTTTTGCCTGAAGTGACCCTCTCAGAGGAGGGGGAGTAGCTGGAGGGCTCTATATCCTCTATATCCCTCTCCTTGTAGAAGGCCCTAAAATCAGTGGTCACAACGGCATCCATCTGTCCCAGTATGTCTTGCCCCAACAAATTAGCGGTGAGTCCCTTTACAATCAAAGGTCATACCCTCCCCTGGTCACCATCGGGGTTGACCCACTTTAGGTACGTTGTACGTTGCAGTTTCTTTTGAGAGGGAGTTTCCCCCCACCCCCAGGACCGTGGGTCCTGGGACAAGCTGCCATTCAGAGGGTACCTCTTCCGCTTTCAAGACAGTTCCATCCCCACCTGTATCAACTAGGCAGTTGAAATTTCGCCCCCCAATGACCATGTTTAACTTGGGGTGTTGCCCCTCCACTATAGGTACAGTCCAGTGGGCCTCCAGGGGGCAAGGCTCTCATCCTCTCCTAGAGGGTCCTCCTTGCTTTAACGGGGCTGGAGGATGCCCCTCACTCAGTTTAAAGGCTTGCCCTCGATATCAAATTTGGACCTACACTCTTTCTTCCAGTGATATCCTTTTCTGCATCGAGGGCAGGGGGTGGAAGGTGGCTTGCCACCCTTCAGGGTTCCCCCCCATTTGAGGGCAGTCTCTCTTAAAATGTCCCTTTTGACCACACCTAAAGCAAGCTCCCTTGCTAGGGGTGTCAGGCGAACCAATCCTTTGAGCCCCCAGGGCTTTGGTTATCGCCTCTACTATGACCTGTGTCTGCATTTGAGCCTGTGCTTGAAGCGCCAGGGCAAGGGTATGTGACTTATGTGATTGAGTCCTAATGTCTTGGGACTCAGAATTCTGATATCAGTTGCTTGACTTAGTGCATCTGAAATGGAATTATCATAAATGTTTATTTCTTTTGAGGAACTTGGCTATGTAAAGTAAATGGAAGAGAAGTTATGCTAGGAAGTTTGGAAAATCAATCAAATGCTTTGGAATTTGCTAGTGAATGATTTTCATAGATTTGCCTTTAATTCTTTTATTAGATTTTACCATGATGTTGATTCATTCCATTTTTATGATCATAGCTGGAGGTTAGGTCATGTTCCACAGCTCTGAGATCAGCTCCTGATATGCAGCCAGCCACCAGCCAGCATGTATTTTTGTAAGGTTCACTGTGTTCAGGAATTAAACTAGAGTTGTCCTTAGAGACTGAGACATCTGAAGTCCTAAGTCTGATCTCTTATCTCTCTTGCCTGATTCTTCTATATTCAACAAATTCAGAATACTCAACAGTGAAAATTGAAAACTTTTCCTCTAAGATCAGGAACAAGACAAGTATGATCCCTCTCACAAATTCTCTAAAGTACTGGATGTACTTGCCAGAGAAATTAGGCAAGAGAAAGAAATAAAATGCATTCAAAGAGGAAAGGAAGTAGAATAGCCGTTGTCTTGCTGATGGCATTAGCTCCTGTGTGAATGGCATGAGGTCTTTCTCCTTTTCTGGTTTCTGTAAAGACAAGAACATATTAAAATATTTTTTAAAAGTTACCAACATTTAAAAAGATGAATAGGCAGTTCTCCAAAGGAAAACAGAGAGCAGATGAATATAAGGTCAATGCTTAACCCTCTAGTAACCATAAATTAAATAATAATAAATATACTTTCATATTATCAGTGAATGTACAGAATAATAAAGTCTAGTGTTACTGAAAAATATAGAAAGTGCTACTTTTCTACAATACTGAAGGGAAGGTAAATGGTTGACAATTTTGACTACATGTTTAAATCTTATGATATAAATTATTAGTAGCACCATTATTTCTAAGCTTTCTCACAGAATTACAGAAAATTCTGTGCTGTTTCAAGAATAGAGGAATTCAGAGCTATGTTATTTATAATTGCACAACATTGGAAATACTTAAATGTTCTTCCTACAAGAAAAATTTGGTTAAGTAGATTATATTGTAATTGTATAATGAAACAATATATATTAATTAAAAATTATCTCAAAGAATATTGACATAAATATGTTCACATTATATTAGTTAATGACAATACTATGCTTCAAAATATAGGTATGCT
>PVKS010052887.1:0-10584 GCA_004027875.1 Aplodontia rufa
CAAAGGGGAGGAGACAGTCTGTTCAATTAACAGTACTGGGGAAACTGTACATATACATGCAGAAGAATGAAATTTGACCCATATTTCTCACCAGTTAAAAATATCAACTTGGTCTATTATCAGGTGTTAAAATCCAGATATCATGTAATGTTACACAACCTAATACTTGTTTTAGAGATGTTGTGGGAAGGGGAAGGGAGGGATTAAGAGTGGGTCATTGGGGGGCACTCTTGGGGGTAAATCCAATTTTCAGAAACTATATACATTATATGTTATTTTTTTAAAATTTGTATTATTGTTCAACAAATAAATTTCTCAATAAAAAATATATAAACTTAAAATGGATGAAAGACTTAAATGAGAGGCTGGAGTGGTGGCATAGTGGTTACAGTGCTTGCCTGGCCTGAACAAGGATGCAGGTTCGAACCCCAACACCACATACACAACGAAGTTTTTGAGCAACAAAAGCCACATGAAAGACTAAATAAAATTGATTTTCTCTTTCTCTCTCTCTCACTGTCCCTCTGTCTCTTAAGAAAAAAAAATGCTTAAATGAAAGATCAAAAACAATGAAACTACTAGAAGAAAAGATATGGGGAATGTTTCAGGAATTTGATGTGGGCAATGGTTTTTGACTATGACTGTATGCACAGGAAACAAACAAAAATTGATAAGTGGCGCTACATCAAACTAAAAATCTTCTGTACATCAAAAGAAAAAATCAGTAGCAAAGAGACAACATATAAAAATAGGCATCTGACAAGGGGTTAATATGCAGAATGCATAAGGAATTCTAACAATTCAATAGCAAAAACAAAATAACCTAATTATAGTATGGGATGAAAATATGAATACACATTCTCAAAGAAGACATACAAATGGTCAACAGATATATGAAAAACGCTCAGTCTCATTAATCAACAAAGAGATGCAAATCAAAACCACAACGAGATATCACCTCACCCCAATTAGAATGACTAATAACAAATAGGTAAAAATAAATAAATAAATAAACAAATGCATGAATAGACAAACAAGTGCTGGTAAGGGATTGAAGAAAAATTAGCTTTATTCTCTTTTAGTGAGAATGTAAATTAGTATGGCCATTATAGAGAATGGTATCAAGGTTTCTAAAAAAAAAATAGAACTATAATATGATTCAGCAATCCCACCATAGGATAAGCACCCAAAGAAAATCAAATCAACATTTTGAAAAGACACCTGCACTCCCATGTCTTTCACAACACGATTCACAATAGCTACAGGTGTGTAATCAACCTAAAAGTCCATTAAGAGATTACCAGATAAAAAAAATTGTACGTATACATAGTAGAATATCATTCATCAAAAAAGGAAGAAAACCTTTTGTTTGCAACAACATGGATAGATCTGGAAGACTTTACATTATGAAATAAGCCAGGCAAAGAAAGAGTAATAGTATATGTTCTTATTCACATGTGGAATAACAGAAAAATCCCTGATCTCATTGAATAAGAGTATAAGAGTGGTTACCAGAGCCTGGGGGAGTGGGGAGAGGGGTCTGTCAAGAAATACAATGTTGGGCTGGAGTGGTGGCACAGTGGTTTCGGCGCTTGCCTGGCAAGCATGAGGACCCGGGTTCAAACCCCAGCACCACGTACACAACTAAGTGTTGGAGCAACTAAGGACATGTGAAAAACTAAATAAAGTTGTTTCTCTGTTTCTCTGTCTCTCTCATTGTCCCTCTCTCTTAAAAAAAAAAAAGAAATACAATGTTATTGATTGGTAAGAAGAGTATTTTCTGATAATCTCTGGCACGGCAGGGTAAATATCTTTAACAACAATGCATTATATAGCAAACTATTTAGAAGAAAAGAATTTTAATATACTCATTATAAAGAAATGATAAGTTTAAGGTGAGATATACACTAATTGCCCTGAGTTAATCACTATCTAATATATATGTAAAATACAAAAATGACATTGTACCTCATAAGTATAAACAAATATTATGTGTTGACCAAAAAATGTTAACATGAAAAATAAATAAAAGAAGCTTGGCAGGTATTGGCAACCTAGCCTTGAGGAATGGGGCCTGGCCAGCCCAACTGCTTTAAACCAGCTCCCGCAGCCTGCAGTGAAGGGCAGGCACAAAGCACCTTGTTTCCTGTTTGATGTATTAAAGATCCCACAAGTGAGCCTTATTCGACTCTGCCTTGGACAGATTCCCCAGTGGTGGTCTCAGTCCCGGACAAGGCAGTCTGGGAGAGTTAGGGATATACTGGGGCATGTTTGGAGTACAGGGTCCAGGATGGACAGGATGCTTGAGAACATGGGTAACAAGGAACATGGAAGTCTGATACTATTTAATCTGGATAACAGAGTGCTCAGAAAGACCTCCTAGAGGGGCCTGGAGTGGTGGCTCAGTGGTTACAGCACTTGACTGGCATGCACAAGGACTGGAATTCAAACACCAGCACCACATGCACAACTAAGTGTTGGAGAAACAACCTTGATGAAAAAATAAAGTTGACTCTCTCTTTCTCTCTTTCTCACTCTACCCTCTCTCTCTTTCTCACAATTAAAAAAAAAAGACTGCCTTGATTTACCATTAGCCTATCTTGAGTGTTCAGGCCCGTTAGGGCCTAAGTTGGGGTGGAATAAGATTGCACTGGGAGTGAGTGTGATGAGTAGTTCTGAGGAAAATGGCTGCTCTGAGGGAGAAGGCCAAGGTCAAGGCAGAAAACAAATCTAAAACATGGCAGCAAGCTTAAGGGCAAGAAGGGGAATAGAGGCCAAAGAACAAAGCCACAGTTGGAAACCAGGGAAAATGAGAGGAACATTTGGATGGTGGCAGAAGCCAAGTGACTAAGCTTGCATGATCTGGAGACAAACTTACTGCCTTTGAATTTTGGCTCTGTCACTTACCAGCTTAATGACTTTAAATTATTTAATATATCTGTGCCTCAGTATTCCCATCTATAAAATGGAAACAATAATGATATCTACTGAATTTAGTATTGCAAAGATTAAATGAATTAATACACATAAAGTATTTAATACCTGACAATATGTTAGCTATGACTAAAGCTATTATTATATATTTATTTCTAATGGATAAGTAGAAATAATATATGTTTATGGCATTTGAAATGATTTTTTCTCTGTTTATATATTATGAAATGGCTAAAGTAAGCTAATTAACATACATTACCTCATTAATTTACCTTTTTGTGATGAGAACACTTAAAATCTTCTCTTTTAACAACTTAAATGTGTACAATATATTTTTTTCAAAGAGAGAGGGACAGTGAGAGAGAGAGAAAAAGAGAATTAATTTTAGTGTTTTCATGTGGCTTTTGTTGCTCCAAGACTTCGTTGTGTACGTGGTACTGGGGTTTGAACCTGCGTACTTGTGCATGCTGGGCAAGCACCACAACCGCTGAATCACTGTTCCAGCCCACGATATATTTTTATTAACTATAATCACCATGATGTACAGCACATGTTTTGAACACATTTCTCCCCTTCAACTGAAATTTTGTGTCATTTAACTGTTATCTTACCGATTGCCCTGGTAACCATCATTCTACTGTGTGCTTCTAAGAGCTTGATTTTTTTACTTTCCACATATAAGTGAGACCTTGTAATATTTGTCTTCCTATGACTGGCTTGTGTCACTTAGCATGTCCTCCAGATTCATCCATGTTGTCACAAATGAAAGGATTTACTTCTTTCTTAAGTCTGAATAATAGTTTATTGTGTGTGTGTGTGTGTGTACATTTTCCTTATCTGTTCAACCACTGGTGGACACACATAGGGCAATTCTGTTTTGTGACTATTATGTATAATGCAATAATATACATTCCACATCCTTCACAGGACTTATTATCATTTGTCTTTTTTATAAGAACCATGCTTAGCGGGGTGAGGTGATTCTGATTTGCATGTCCCTGATGATGAGTGTTTTTTGCTCATATGCCTGCTGGCCATCAATATATCTTCTCCTGGGAAATGTCTCTTCAGATCCTTTGCCTATATCTTAGTAAAGTTACTTCTTTTATTATTATTGATTTGTTTGGATTTCTTATATATTTTTATATTAACCTTTATTAGATATATGGTTTGCAAATATTTGCTCCCATTCCATAAGGTGTCTCTTTACTGTATTAATTGCTACCTTTTGCAGTGCAGCAGCTTTTCAGTTTGGCATAATCCAATTTGCCTATTTTCCCCTTTTTGATCGGTGCTTTTGGAACAAAATCCAAAAAGAAAAAAAGAAAAACAACTATTTTCCAGATCAAAGTCATGTAGCCTTCCCCCTATGTTTTCATATAATAAGTTTACAGTTTAAGATCTTATGTTTAAGACTTTGGTTCACTTTGAGTTTAATTTTGTATATCGTAGAAGATGAGGGCTTAATTTCACTGTTCTTCATGCATATATCCAGTTTTCCCAGAACTATTTATTGCAGAGATCATCATTTCCCAATAGCTTTTTCTTGGCATGTTTGTCAAATATTAATTGACTATAAATAAGTTGATATATTTCTAGATTCTCTGGTCTGTTCCATTGATCTACATATCTGTTCTTATGTCAGTGTCATGTTGTTTTAATTATTATAGCTTTGTAGTATATTTTGAAATCAGGTTGTATGATGTGTCTTACTTTGTTCTTTTTGCTCAGATTACTTTGGCTATTTGTAATCTTTTGTGGTTACATATGAGTCATAAAATTTTTCTATTTCTGAAAAATGCTACTGGAATTTTCATATGGATTGCATTGAATCCGTAGATCACTTTGGGTAGCAGACATTTTAATAATATTAATTCTACTACATGAAAATGGCATATCTTTCATTTTATTATAGCTGTTAATTTACCTGCTCTTAAGGTGTGGTTGTGTTAATCAGATGAAATCTTTTGAAGAGAGTGATACTCAATGTCAGCTATCTTGAGTATTTGGCTTGGAGGAAAATTTTCACCCCCTGGCCACTCTTTTTTTCATTTAAAGAGAGACAGTAAAAAGAGAGAGAGAGACAGAGAGAGAGAATCAATAATCAATTTTATTTAGTTTTTCATGTGGCCTTCAGTGCTCCAACACTTGGTTGCATATGTGGTGCTGGGGTTTGAACCGGTGTCCTCGTGCTTGCCAGGCAAGTGCTGACCCACAGAGCCACTGCTCAAGCCCCCTGACTACTCTTTTTACTACATAGTGAAGCCATATCACAACTCACAGCTACTAAACATCTGGAGTTAAGGAAGAAGAACTGTGTAAGAAGTTATACGAGTTGGGAACTGACTTCCAGGAGGGATAGGAGGCTGACACTTGACTGCACATTTCAATGCTCCTCCAAGAGTTCTAGAAGTAGATATTCCTTTAGAAGATCCAGCTCCTCCCAGAATGCAATTATATCTTCATCAATTCCTTCTATAATATGAAGATCATAAGTGAAATTAGAGTTACAGCAGGAACCACTATGGATGAGAGTGTGACTATGATTAATCCAGGGAATATTTTTGAACTGTAGCTATACACTGGAAACACCTGGGTTGTTTTTTCCACTGTATCGGTACCTGGCCTTACCTCTAGAGATTTGGAATTAACTTTTCCTGTGTGTATTCTAGTCATAGGTATGTTTAAAAATCTTCCTGGTTGATTCTAATGTACAGCCAGCAGTGAGAACTATCAAGCTAAAAACACTAGCAAACCAAGAGCAGGTGAGCCTATACCAAAATTGGCAAAGAATTTGGGAGATTTTTCAGTTTTCATTTCCTTCAATTCAATACTCTTATCATGTGGCATGCAGGACATTGACCCAGAGAAGTTACCCTGCCAGTCTGGCTGCACAGGCAGAGACAAGAGCATACTTCAGACACATATGAATCTCTGATCATACATTGGATGTGAAACTGTGGGATTTCTATGGGCAATATCTGCAGCAGAGAGCATGAGACTTGATAGGTGCTTCCATGGAGACAGTGGTTTGCAGGATTAGCTATCTGAGTGGGTAAACAATGAATTTTTAATGTTAATTTGCAGAAGGATTGGTTTTGCTGAATTCATTTATTTTGTGTGATTTGCCTTAAGAATATTTGCCTGTGTTTATGACAGACAAGAGTAGAATGAGGGCCTATTTTAATTTATTAGGCATATAATTGATTTGGATAGTCAAATGAAGTTTGATGGACCAATATGGGAAAATGTCATCATATCTGATCGCTACAGCTCCACAAATGCTAATGGGGAAATGTATGCTTAACCATCAGTTACCAACCTTACAAACATTAGCAAATGGATTCCTAAATTTTTGGCCCCAAAACTACAAAAGCATAACATACCAACTTTCTAAGCCAACAACAATAACAAAAACATGGATTGTCAAGATTCACAAAATTGACACTATGACTTCAATTGAAGTATTCTAAGGATTTGGCCTAAAATCATCAGAATCTGAAGTGATGGAAGTCCCATCTGAAAATTGCCACTGACAGCTTTACAAAATTGTTTGCAATATGGTTGAGGGCACCTTGCCAATTTACCGAAAAATTTCCAGTCAATAAGACTGATGATCAAATGAAAGTCTTCTTGACCATATCAGCAAGAGCTCAGGTCCTCAAGATTTGGAATTGCTTGGAGCAAGGCCACTTCAATGGTGGCCTTGTGCTTTAATTTGGCTGATGCACACAGCAATTCTAATGTAGGAGAACTGAAACGATGCTTAATATTAGAGAAGATGTGCTAGTTTAGCCAGTATTTCTGGATATTGCCAGAGGAAGGTGTGCAAATGTGAAAGGCCATGTCCTGGATTCTGTCTCTGAGTCTCCCTACCTAGGTCTCCGTACGTAGTGTTCCACTCAGCCCCCTTGAGGACTGCCTTCTATGTGTAAGAGGCTGAAGGATCAAAGATGAATGTGATATGATTGCTTCACTTAATAAGATCATAGTTGAACAGTAAGTACAGCCACAAAGAACACTGTAACAGAAGAAGAGTCTAGAATTTGATACAACCATATATTGTTCTTTACTACTAATTTTGCATTTTGGAGAATGTCATAAATGGATGATACAGTATGTAACTGGAAACTGGGCCCCTTGACTCAGCATAGTGCCCTTGAGAGTCATCTAACTTGGTTCCTGTATTAACAATTCTTTCCTGTTTGTTTCTGTATGAATATATCACAATTTATCTATAGGCCTTTTGAAAGACATCATTTGGATTGTTTCCAATTTGGGGAACTATTGTAAACAAAATTACTATAAGTGTGTGTGTGTGTGTGTGTGTGTGTGTGTTTGTGTGTATATGTGTATAGATAGATATATAGATATAAGTTTTAATTTCTCTGAGAAGCATGTCCAAAACTGCTGTTGTGGGTTATATGGTTAGTGGATATTTAAGTTAATAAGAAACCTGTCAAACTATATTCCAGAGTGGCTATACTAGTTAGAATTCTCTCCAATTATCCCTCAGAGCTCCAGTTGCTCAGCATGTTTTTCTACATTTCATTTGTAGGTATTTTTTTATTTTAGACACTCTGATAAGATTTAATGATAATTCATTATGGTTTTAATTTTCATTTTTGGATAGTGATGCTGAACTTCTCTGTATATGCATATTAATTATCCACATATCCTCTTTGGTAAAGTGTCTTCAGGTTTTTCACTAATTTTCTACTTGAATTGCTTTCTTGTTTTTAATTAGTATTGAGTTTATATGTTCTCAGTACGATCTTTCATCAGATCTATTATTTGAGACTTTTTTTCCCATCTTCATATTGTCTTTCCTTTCTATTAAAGTCTGATTTATGTAGCAAAATTTTCAATTTTGATGAAGTCCAATTTATCAATTTTTCTTTTATGAATCAGTCCATTGGTCATGACTAAGAACTCATTCCATAACAAAATTACAGAAAATTTCTCTTATAGTTTTTAAAATACTTTAAATTATTATCCTTTACATTTAGATTGATAGTCCATTTAATTTTTCAAAGATGTGAGGTTTGGTGGATGCATTGCCTGTGTGTGCCTGAATTTTTTAACACCAATTGTTGAAATGAACTGTCCTCTGTCAAAAATTGATCAAAGATATATATATATATATATATGTATATATATATACACACACACATACATACATATATTCATAACATATATTTTTGATCAATATACATACATATATCTTCTAATACTACATGGTACTTATAGCTATAGAGGAGACTGTATATTGGGTAATGTGACTCCTCCAATTTAATTCTTTCAAAATTGTTTTGGCTATTCAAGTTCCTTTTGCTTTCTATACAAATTTTAGAAACAGCTTTTCTAAATCTATAATAAATTCTACCACAGTACAGTTGTGTGTACCAGTATTCCCAGCAGCTCAGGAGGCTGAGGGATGAGAATCACAAGTTCAAAGCTTACTTCAGCAACTTTTTAAAAAGAGGCCCTAAGCAACTTAGCAAGACCCAGTCTCAAAAAAAAAGTTGTTTTTAAAGGTTAGGAATGTTTCTCAGTAGTTAAATGCTCCTGAGATCAACAACAAACAAACAACAAACAAAAAAAAACTAATGCTGGGATTTTGTTTGTAATTTCACTAAATATGTGCAACACTTTTGAGAGAACTGACATGGTTAGTATGTTGAGCTTTTCAATGTATAGTTTATCTTTGCTTTTATTTAGGTTGTCTTTTTTCATAAATATTTATAATTTTTAGCATATACATCCCATATATATTGCAAGATTTATAGCTAAATATTTCATTTTTTAAAGAGACAGAGAGAGAGAGAGAGAGACAGAGAGAGAGATAGGGAGAGAGAGAGAGAGAGAATTTTATCTTTTTTTCCTGACACTTAGTTGTGCATGTGTTGCTGGGGTTTGAACCCGTGTCCTCGTGCATGCCACACAAGCATTCTACCATCAAGCCATCTCTGCAGCCCTACATATTTTATTTTTAAAACTATTGTTATAATTATTGCTTTCAAATATTCATCACTAGTATATAGTGGTATAGTGGATTTGTGTTTGTGTGTGTTTTGACCATGTATCTTATGACATTGTTGGACTCCTTAATAGTTCTAGGATTTTTTTTATAATTCCTTAGGATTTTTTTAAGTAAACAATCATGTCAAATAAAATAGGGGTGATTTCATTTCTTCCTATTAATTTTTTTTACTTTCTTTTTTGTTGCACTGAGGCTTTTTATATGATATTGAAAAAGAGTGCTGAAAGCGGATGTTTTTGTCTTGTTCCCAATCTTAAGGTTAAAGCAGTCTGTTTATATCAGTTAAACATAATGCATCCCATAAGTATACTTGCACATGCAATCTGTCATTTAGGGACATGTTTATCATAAATGCATATTCTATTTTGTCAATACTTCTTTTGAACCTATTGATAGGATCATGAATATTTTCCTTTATCTTCTTAATATGGTGGATTATATCCATTGATTATTGAATATTGAACCAAGCATACAATTCAAGATAAATGCCACTTGGTTGTGACACTATTCATTTTACACATTGCTGAATTACATTTGATAAAATTTCTTTAAGAACTTTTCATTTATGAGGAATATTGGTTTGTACATGTCTTGTAATTATTCTGTCTGGCTTAGTATCATGACAATGATGGCCTCATGAAATTTGTTGGGAAGTGTTCCCTCACCTTGTAATCTCAGAAAGAGATTAATTAAAGTGGGTATTATATCTTCCATAAGTGTGTAGTGGTATTCAATAAATTCACATGGGAGTGCATATTTCTTTTATGGAAGTTCTAAAACTAAATATTTAATACTTTTATTAGATACTAGTTAGATTTAGTAAGGACTACTTAGATTATGTGTTTCACCTTTGATGATTTTTGTTGGCTTATAGTTTTCAAAGTGTCATTTCATTTCTCATAAGTTGTTGAATGTATATAAACACAGTTGTTTATACGATTCCCCTTAATTTTTATTGTCAGTGGGTTCTGTAAGGATAAACCCTATTTATTACTCTTATTGCTAAATTTGTGTCTTCTTTCCTTCTCCCCATTCTTTCTTTTTGCTGTTGGTGTTCTTATTGTCTTATTGAATTTATTTTATTGATATTTTAAATAAATAGTTTGTTTTACTGATTTTTCTCTGTACTTAGTTTTCAATTCATGCATTTCTGCTCGTAACTATTTCCTTTCTAATGCTTGATTGTGCATTTTTCATTTTTATTATGTGTATCTTGCAGTGTAAGCTCAGATAATTTATTCGAGAGCTTTTTTTTCCAAAAAATGACTTTTTTCCAGCACTAGGTATGGAACCCAGTGTCTTGTGCATATTAGGCAAGTGAACTACACTGAGTTACAATAAGGTACATCTCCAGCCTTTTCCTTTTCCAAAACAAATAGCTCATGCTATAAATTTTCCTCTATGTCCACCTGTAGCTGCGTTCCCCATACTTTGAAATGTAATTTCATTTTCATTTTCATTAAGTCTATTTTAAAACTTTACTGAAATTTCTTTGACCCAGGGGTGTGTTGTTTGTTTTTCAAAAACTTGGGGTTTTCCAGATATCTTCCTGTTGTTGGTTTCTTGTTTAAATCCCTACCCTTTTAGGACCAAAGTTCTTATTAGTG
>PVKS010052888.1:0-10586 GCA_004027875.1 Aplodontia rufa
TCAAAAGGCGTTTATTGAGCACTCACTGGGTATCAAAGGCTGCAGTTAAAGCCAGTGGTGTAAAAGTCACTGTCGGAGCCTGTTTAGCTTTGGGGCTGAGTTAGGAAACAATGAGTTTCCAAGTGACCTGTAATAACCTTGCACCCCTCTCATTCCTGCACACTTCCTGGTACCAGAAGACATGCTATGAGTTCACCCTCATTTGGACCAGTTAAGGTGCTGGCCCCTACTCTCCACTGAATCTGTTTTGAGATGAGGATTATTCTGGTCCAAACATGAGCCAGCACAGGTTGACTGGAAAACCAGCTAAGCGAAGCTTCTAATTTGAAGTAGCTGCAACCATCCCAGGAGGAATCCCTGACTCAATTGTCTGTCCTACTCCTTGTTTCCTCCATAGACCCTGGGAACGCTGGATCTGTGCTTGTTGCAGAAGGAGTCCACTCTGCTCCACTTTTGTTTCCCAGAGGGAGTTAAGAGAGCCAAGGAAAATCATAAATCTCCTGCCCTTTACCTGATAAGATCCTGGAAGCAATATTTAAGTAATACTTCCTTGTAACTTTCTTCTTTTTTACCTCTTTTCTGTCCCTAATAATACATTTCTAATTTTTATTCTTCTTGATGTGCTCATACAGGAAGAAAATTTCCCTTATTCTCAGGAATTCCAAAGTAGAAAAGCCATTTTGTTGTTCACTGTTTCCAAGTACAACCATCTCCTCCACTGTGAGGAAGACTTCTCAATGCACAGGGAGCTCAGTGTATGCCCAGGATGCCTATCTCACGAACCTTTCCTGGGTCTAAAACAAGCCCTGTCCAGAGCTGTTGAATTCCAAGCTGAAGGGATATGCAGGCCTCAGGGACTAGAGCTAAAATATGGAGGTGCTTCCAATTTTAGGTGGCCATTAACTAGGATTGATTTCTGTAGAACATTTCCCTGCAGTGCTATTAGGAAGTGGATAGAAAGCCTAAGTGTCCCATATTGTGTTTCACTAGATTTTGAAAGAAGAAATGTCTCAATCAGGTATTTTAGGAAAATATAGCATAAATTAAACATGTAATAGAAGACACATTTTAAATCTGTCTTTTTAACAAATCTATTACTATTCATGCTTTTATGGTCTATTTTTTAGGAAAATGTATTAATTATTTACATATTTTTTAATTTATTTTTAGGATTCACTAGAGGAATGAGAATGGGATTACAGGTAGCCTAGAGCCTAAAACAATTCACTTAGTTTTTCTTTTTCTACTCTCTTTTTCTTCTATAATGTTTAGGTCACTTTTTAAAAGCTATATACACCTGTTTCTTTTGATTAGTATATTAACATACTGAAAGAGCTTAATAGATTTTGCCTGCTAAAGTTGCACTATGAACCTACGTAAAATCAAACTCACAAATCCCCTTAGCAATTGCCTAAAACATATCTGAGAGAGTAATAACTTTAAATCTTGCAAATCTGTGTTTATTTGGCTTCTAATTTTGAATATATCCCAAATGACAAATTAAAAGCTACTAAACCCTGGCCTAGTCTGAGTTCCTCTCAGAAGTCTATTCTTTTATCACAATAAAATGGGACCCAACTGCTCAAAGACATAAGGTTTGCTTTATCTCAAGCAAACATAGCTAGAATATCAGAAACGAGGAAGAAATAACATATTCTGGAAAGGCTTAACGTTTTACTACCAGCAAGCTAGCTTGCTTTGGAAAACCTTTCAACTGAACAATGGTTTGCATTGTCCTAGGCCTTCAGTTTTCCTACAAATCCTCTTTTGCAGGCATTTCTTAGCTCTCTCAACACTGCTTGACAGTTTGTTATTTTAGTCTGATTTTCTGCAATTTTACTTCTCTGCTGTCTGGATGATTTTATTATTTGCCGTATTCTTTCTTTTGGATTGGGAGTTTTATTCTGGTTTTGGCTTGCCAGGGTTTTGGCAGGCTACTGCTATAAACTACAACAGATTTGGAAGCTATGCAGATGGCCAATGTAGTGTGGTATGCTTTCATTCATGATGGGCTTCCGTCTTTTTTATAACAGGCAGGAAAAATGCCAGCTCTTATTTCCTGTGCCCATGGCTGACATACTTAAGCAAGATCCTGGTAGTGGATCGTAGGGCCAAATGATTGTCAGCTTGGATAGGTGCAGTGAGTTGGAATTAAAAGAAACTGATGATTTGCATTAATCTTCTCACGTTTGTTTTCTATCTTGGTCTGTTTAATGACTCCATTTACCTTTGAAGTTAACATCTTTTTCCATTTAGGAGAGTTAAATGATTATCTGTTATTTTTTTAAATTTCTATTGTTTGTTTTTCTCTACACCAGCGCATGATAACAATGAAATTTTTTTCAAAAGAAATTTTGCCAAGAATTGCCATTAAAATAATAAGACCCACTCTCTCAATTGAAGTACAATAAACTAGTGTATGGAAATAGCTCCTGGGAAAGAGAAGCATTCACTTAGTTAGATGGATCTGAGTTTAAATTTAGACAAACTATTCCTTTTCAGAAAAATGGGAACAATTTTGCCACATGATAATTATTTAGGAACCTCTAGTAAATCAAGGACATCAAAACTGCAATCATGGACACAGTGAAATGTTAGCTGGCATTGTTAAAGTACATATTTCTATCACGTAAGTATTGCAGCGTACGAACTAGAAACAATTACATGTTTTCAGCCCTTCAGTCTCCCTTGACTACAGCTTTATACCCCAGTGGAAGACGCACTGGCAAAAATATAATTCTAATTAGTTTTCTGTACAACTTAAAAGCCCAGGACAGGAATACAGAATCCCCCAGCATGACAAAAGCAGACTTTCACAAGTGAAGAATCATTAATGTAAATTAACACATTGTATCAACAGTCAAGCTTTATTCTTAGGTATATTATACAGTATCTATTAATATATGGGTTCCTCTATAAAAAGGCACACAAGTTTGCTCCTGGTCACACAAAAATAATGACAAATAAGCATTTCTTCTGGTTCATATCTTTGCTATAACCCTAAATATTATACATTCACCCTATAGTAGTCTGAATCAGTTCCTAAATGAAAAAAAATATCTGGAGTCCTAACCATGAAAACAAAAATAATGATTCCAAATGACTCAGGAGATTTCTAGTATCTCACTCAGGATCTCGGCAAGACAATTTTCTGTCATAGAGGGCTCTGTCTTTACAACAAAATGTTTACTTCCCTGGTCCTGCCTAAAAAGCACCTTAGCATTTTTCCCTCCAGTTGATTTATCAAAGAAATGCTCACAGCTGTTCCAGTTGCCCCTGGATAGAAAGATACCACCTCCCATTTGAAAACCACTGCACACACAACAGAGGCTTGGCAATTCTTCAAACCTAGAACCCCAAAGTGACAAAGACAGTTCTGTTACACATTAAATACATGAATCTGACCACCAGGATTTCACATGCTTCCGATAGATTGTTTTGCTATTGTATGTGTACATAAGTTGTCCTTTAGAATTGTTTAAATATTTATTTACCTCAGTGAAAAAGAGAGAACCAGGCAGATGCAATTATAAAGAATATAAAGCCATATATCAATTTTCCCTCAGATTCTGATGTTTTTAATAAGTAATATGTACCTACTTTTATTTAACTGTATACGCCAAATTGAAAATAAACTAATGAGATTGTAAAACAAGGGTTAAAATTTATCTGGCACCATGGCTGCACTACATGTAAATGAAATTTATGACTAGAGATGTAATTTTAATATGCAAATATTCTATTTATGGATACTCAAATGGAAATATCATCAGCTTGATGTTAAGTTGTCTGATAAGCACAATACAAAAAATGATCTTTTGCAAAATAATAAGGGGAGTTTTCTTGAGTGATGTATATTTTTCATTAGAAATTTACCATAAACAAGGCTTTCATGGACTTCATAATAATGGGCATGCATTTTCCAAGTTGGACATTTTAGCAGTTATGTAACTAAGTAAATTTGCATATAATATTATGCTTTATTAAATAATGTACTTAAAATAGTATTTTGGTAAAACATTACAGAAGAATACCAAAATATGTTTGAGGAATTGAAAATACACCCTTTGTTCTTGGATAAGAAGGACAGCATTATAAAGATGACAGTTTTCTCTAAACAATATTATAAACATAATATAATTCTAATAAAAATACTATAAGAATTATTTCCAGAGCTATACAAGTTCATTTTAAAGTTCATGAGGAAAAATAACCAGATTGTAACAGCTTGAGAAATCTTGAAAAGTGAGTTGAGGGGACTATTTATCCAAATATTAAAATATATTATGAAGTTTCTATAATTGAACTTTATGATATTGACCTGTATACTAGTAAAAAAGAGTAGGAAATTCAGAAATGGACCCAAGTACATAGGAAAATTTAGAATATAATAAACATAGCATCTCAAATGATTGCTAAGAAAATTGTATAGTCATATGGAATAAATTTGGATAATTTCTCACATATATCAGGATCAATTGCAAATGCATCATAGGTTAAAATATAAAAATAAAATTGTCCATATGCTAGAATAAAATGGGCAAATTCCTTTATGAATCACAGTGGTAACAATAATTATGATTCAAATTCTAGAAGCAATACAGAAAGATACTGGTAAAATTTATGTATTATTTTTCAGTCTTCATGGCAAACACACAAAGGAGGAATAAAAAAGACAAACAGTAACTAGATAATTAAATATCAATGACATATCACAGATGAAAGGTTAACACCCTAGGAGATACAAAGAATATTTAGTGTTTTGAAAAGAAAAAGACTAATTTCCCCATAGAGAATTTGCAAAATAAATAAATAATGAAGCCTAAATAAAGGTACTCACTTTAACTCATAACAAAAAAATGCAAATTGAGACTCTTTTCAGATATTATTTCTCACCTATCCAGTTGACAACATCAAAAAGTTTACTAACATACCCTGTAGCTCTCCTATGGGGAACCAGGCTCTAGTGCAATGCTGGTGGAAATGCAAAATGATACAACCCAAAGGAATTTGATACCTCACATAACTACACATATAATTACCCTTTATCACATCAATCCTACTGCTAGGAACTTTCCCAAAAGTACACTGGCAATGATACAAAATGTCATGTGCCAAGATTTTTCATTGTAACAGTATTTGTAAAAAGAAAATACAAGGAAAATCAGTGTCCATAATGAGGAGTTTGCTTGAGCAAACTTTAAGGAAGAATTCCACAGCTATAAAAATAAAAAAGGAAAATCTCACTCTATTTGGTTTACCAAAATAATTTGCTCAATGAAAAAATTAAGATGCAGAACTGTTTCTACTCTATTTTACTGTTTATGTAAGGAAAGAGGGATAGAAACGTGTATGTGTATGTGTGTGTGTTTATGTATACATGAGTACAAATATACTTGGATATGTGGATGGTGATACACATTCATACACATACGTATATATATAAACGTGTATATATGTGTATATATAGATACATGTATATATGTAGTACATGTATTTTAAAAAAGAAAATACAAATCAAAACTAGGAAAAGCTGTTACGTGTAAGAGAAAACAGGGATAAAGATAAAAGTTAGACTTCTGTTTTGAGTTTTGACTTTGAAGCCTTGTAAATCTTTTATGCCCATAAATAAAACTAAGATAAATAACAAAAAGCATCCAGATATCTTAGAAATCAAAGCAAATGAATTAACTTTATATTTTGAGTAGCATAACCATGCAAAGCAAATAATTACCCTGATCCAAAAAATTAAAACAATGTTTTCATTATAAAGTCTTCAACGGACATGTCCAAAGGACAAAAAGAACAGAAAGAAATCTTAAATTACACTCACAGATCTTATTATTAGTAGATATGCTGGGATTATATTTTAGAAGTTATTATGAATATGTGAAAGGTAAAAAAACTAAGTATATAGCTATATTGATTCCATTAGGAACAAAGATTTTCAGATTAAGGGGAAAAGATTAAATATAAAAATCAAAGAATTTAAATAAGTATCCTATAATCTGAAATTTGAATTGCCAATATCACTATTATGAACATGAAATAGTTTTCCAATATGAGTATGGCTTTTCAAGTTGTGTTTACTGCATATGTCTAAAAGAAATAATAATTCAATAATAATGGGCAACTTTAAAATCCTCATTTTTTAATCAGACTGTCATCTCCCACTAAATGGACAAAGAATCTTTGGAGAAATGGGTATTTCTGGTCTTGTAATTTTCAAAATGAGTCTAGGAATCAGATACTATGGTGCACACCTGTAATCCTAGGAACTCTGGAGGCTGATACAGGAGGATTGTGAATTCAAGGACAACTGGGCAATTTAGAAAGATCCTGTCTCAAAAATCAAAAATAAAATAAAAGGGCTGGGAATGTAGCTCAGTGTTAGAGCACTCCTGGATTCAAACTGCAGTACTGGGGCGGGGGGGGGGGGGGGGAAGCCTTTGACATCTTGTGCAAACAAGAAAGATTATTGGAGTCAGCTGGTTATTAGATAGCATTTAGTTGTGAAAATGGCACGGTCTGTATTAACAAAGTCATTAGCCATTAGAAATAAGATCTGAAGAATTTATGGTATCTGAGCTTTGTTTTTAAAAACACTTTATAAAACATCAGCATGACAGAACAGCCACTAACAAAACGATGTTGGTAATTGTTAAAGCTGGATGATGGGTAAATGACAATTGCTTGTGCTATTTATTTTCTACTTTGACTTGAAAAATCACCATGACAAAATTTCTTAGCAACTCCAGCAATTTCTATCTTATATAACTACTAGCTATTGTCCCTTGTACAAGTATTACATAAACTGCATCCATCTGCCTGAGATTCTTATCACATCAATTCCTATTGTTTGTTCGATTTATTTTAAATGGAATTATTCCTTGATCATACCTGGTGCATTTACAAGCACTGTTTCAATATGCTCTGCTTCATATGTTTTCTTAACCTATTAAGTAACATTATACAGGAACTTCTCGTATTTTCTTTGTGATGAAAATGAATGAAACAATTCTGCAATGAAGAATGCTTTGCTTTCATTTGATATTTTTTCCTGACAACTCTCAACCTATGGATCCCAGATCACTGGCAAACCACACAAAAATTATGAAGCCATGAAATAAACTCTGTGTAGTCTAAATGATGTATAATACACATAAGCAGTATTTTTATAGTTTTTACATTGACAGACTAAATTGTATGTATTTACTGTGTATAACATGATATTTTGAAGTATATATGCATTATGGAATACTAAATCTAACTTATAAATATATGTATTACCTTGCATAGTGATCAATTTTGTGGTGAAAATACTTTATATCCATTCTCCTAGCATTTTCCAAGAATAAAATATATTATTAAATATTGTAGTATTATATTGAGTTTTCCTGAGATGCCTTTGAGTATTAAAAATAAAATTTCAGTGAATAAATATTTAAATATAATGACTTGTTTTATACAAGATTATGCATTTTTTTATATTAACAATGTCAATTCTTGACAATACTTAGAATCTCCCACTACTTGGTTCTAATACCATTCTGCGTTTAATTTTCAGACAGCAGTGATTATTTACATCATTGAGGAGAATAATACCTAAAGTGGCTCTTTTAAAAACATTCCTTAAAGACTGGGGAGGTGGCTCGGCGGTTATGGTGCTTGCCTGGCATGCAAGAGGACCTGGGTTCAAACCCCAGCACTACATACACAGCAAAGTGTCAGAACAACGAAAGCCACATGAAAAACTAAATAAAACTGATTCTCTTTCTCTCTCTCTCTCACTATCCCTCTCTCTTAAAAAAAAAATAAGAAAAAAAGAGATTCCTTAAGGATTCAAGAGGCATGGTCTTTCAGTGTTCCCTAAATTTAACTCCTCCCACAAAATGTCAGCAGTTTGAGAAACCCTGTTGTCTCTACAAGTAGAATTCCAGATGAATGGAGCCCTCTGGAATTGTCAAACATGGTGGCACTGAGCCCTGGGAACCATTTCTCTCTAAGATTACAAAATGTGAGACTACTATGGTATTTGTGTCATAATTACAAGTTCAAGTATAATTTTGAGTGTACAAATTAACAAAGACATTTCAGCCAGTACCAATAGCTAAGATTATGTAGAATTATGCCCTCTTGTAGCATGAACTAAATCCTGCCAGATTTTACCTAAATCTGGTCTCCTACATAACCATAGAGCACGGGAGGAATTGGAATGAGTGGAGGAAATATATTGTAGCTCAGCAGACTCCACATGTTGGTGATTGACTGCATATTTAAGATTGTTGATTATTATTTAGAGCAGATGAGACTTATTACTTTCTAGATACTTCTTCAATATTTTGTAGCTGTTCATGATGAATTATTTCACTTTCCTTAAAAACAAGGATTTTGCCACTTCATTTTTGCTTTGTACTTCAATGTTCTCTTCCAAATATTTCTCCTTTCTTCAGATGAAAATTGTCAGATGTAATTATAAATGTTTGAAGGCATAATTTTTACCAAATAAAATGTAGATTCTTGTTCTTGTTCCTTCCCGTTTGGATGGTGTGTTAAATCAAACACCATGTGTGGGAGAGATACGTGCACATGTCAGAGAGATTATAATTGACTATAGTTTCCTCACTTCTGGAGCCAAGATAATGTTGGAGGAAACAGAGGCTCTAAAACCCTAGATGCCAATGGCATCATTGCACTCAGAGTGAGGTCCAGAAAAATATTTAAAGAAAGAGTAAGATGAAGGGATGACACTATCACTATACCAAAGAAACAGGAAAGTAGAATGCTGGAAGAATAACAGAGATTCCCTACTAATTCTCCCCTAGTCTTCTGTTTTATACAGATTTTCCTGGACTGTTAATGTTTATTTTTCATCAACATAGTGAAGGGTGAAAAAAATTCATTATTAGAAAGTATTTTTATGTACAAAAGTGCTTAGGTCATCTATGGAGAACCAGTAGCCCTAACTTTAATTTTCCCATAGTCAAATGAAGGTTTAATATTTAATATTTGTAGCTAAATTTATTTGAGCTCAGAGATGGAAGGGAATTTTTACAGAAAAAGGTCTGATGATGAACTCAGCACCAAACCACATAGGTTCCATTGTAATGGCCAGGCCTCTGGGTCACTTTCATAAATGTGATAACTATAAATCCAGAGGTAAAAAGAATAGAAGGATAACAAGAATAACATGAACACAACATTAAAATGACTACCTGACTAGTTAAAATAGATTAGTTCCCTGCAGCAGTTGTTGATGACATTTTAAAGAACAAATAGACCAGCATGGACAAACACAGAGCAAAGGAGTGCTGCCTGATGGAAGTGACACAGGATAGATTTTACTGTAGTTTGTTTTCTCTCTAAGCACAAGCTATCTGCTCATACCCCTATGTGTCATAACTGACTCAAACAATAAATCGCTTTCCATAGAAGTTCACTTTGGATTCTTCATTTGTAATAGAGAAAAATGAAAAAAAAACAGCTTTCCGTTACAGAAGGTCTAAAACTATCAAGAAAAATTAAATCTGATTTTAGAAATAAAAATATATCATAGGAATCATTTTATTTGTCATAGGATCATTCTAAATTTCTGGTTAAAAAATAAAATAACCTATTTTATTTAGCTCCTCTTTCACATTTAAAGGATAAAATGCTTGTCTTTTCATTAAAGCATGGTGCTGAGTGTGTAACTAACAGGAAGGAGCAATTGGGTGTGTAACTGTGGACTGATAAGTTGATAGACCAAAATGACACTAATACCAGAAACTGTGCCATGAAGTATTCTTTCTTATCTTTGCTATCTATAACATGTTGTCTCAAAACATCACTCATCTCAACTCAAAGACAAATGTGTGAGCATGGTAGCAAAAATTTTGTCCTAAGGCTTTCAAACCAATATGGAAAATTTCATTTTAAAAGGCATGCTGAAGTTGGAGCCACTTAAATGTAACTTGAAGCTCCATATACATTAGCAATGCTTTAAATAAGGGCATTAGTAAAATCCGAAGTATGCTCATCAAAATTTATGTTATTATTAGTGCTTTTGCTAAGATCAGATTCTCCTCTTTTAAAATTCTTATATTATTTCATTAGAAGCTTGTTTGATTGTTCAACAAATACATTTCTGAATAAAGTAAATTTAAAAAAATTTTTTAAAATCCATGTATCACAAAAAAGCAATCTTTACTCAATAATATTTAAACGAAAACATTTAATGAAATTAAATGAAAAAAAGTTAAGCGTGAAGATATCTTCAAAAACTAAACATAAAGTAACAGATATACTATCTTGAGTCATGATGCAAGCACAAATGCCAACAGAAACTACGCAGTGCTATAGTAGGTAATCTACAACCAAATAATCTCATTGTAACGAAAACCACAGAGCAAGGGATGACTACACCAGCAGTGAGTGGTGGAAACTATAGCTGGGTACAGACCATAGATGTGTACAGGGCAGCCACAGTTTGGCTTCACTTGAGAGTGGTCATGAGGACGGATTTGGTTTTGCTTTTGGTTGTTTGCTTGCTTTTGGGGCTTTTAACTCTGAATTCAATGACACATAAAGTAAGTAAAAAAAAAAAG
>PVKS010052889.1:0-10580 GCA_004027875.1 Aplodontia rufa
ATATCCAGAATCTATAAAATACTCAAAAATGTCAGCTACAAAAACACCAACAGCCCAATTGATAAATGGGCCAAAGAGCTAAATAGAGACTTCTCACCAGAGGACATTGATCAAGCCAGTGAATACATGAGAAAGTGCTCTAAATCATTAGTAATCAGAGAAATGCAAATGAAAACCACATTAAGATATCACCTTACACTGGTCAGAATGGCAAAGATGAAGAAAATAAACAACAATAGATGCTGGAGGGGCTGTGGAGAAATAGGCACACTAACACACTGTTGGTAGAGCTGCAGACTGGTACAGCCCCTCTGGAAAGCAGTATGGAGAATCCTTAAAAAACTAGGGATGTATGATTTACTTAAGGAAAAGATAAGTTATACTGTTAACATTTGCTGGAGCATTTAAGGTTAGTAGTATCCTCTTAGTTTATTAAATCATTTAAAATTTGGTATGAATGCACAAAATTTGTGTCTGTATAAAATGCAAAACTTCCATAAATTGAATGAGATTATAAACTAATTGAAAAGCTATTTTATGATATATGACAAATTTTACTATGTGCAGTGTATGCAATTGTGGCAATGAGCTACAAATCATGAACTTCTTTTTAAATAACAAACTGTTGTATCTGAAATTATTGAAAATGTCTAAAATTCATTTCAAAACAATTTTTGAGATACATTTTACATTGTATATTGTTAACTCTCTTTAAGAGAAGAATTTAGAGGCTGGAGCGGGGGCTCAGTGGTTATGGTGCTTGCCTGGCATGCACAAGGACGTGGGTTCAAACCCAAGCACTGCATACCCAGGGAGGTTTGCCGCAATGAAAAGATGAAAACCTGAGTAGAATTGATTCTCTCTTTCTTTCACTCACAGTCCTCTTTTAAAAAAGAAAAAGAGAATATAGCAGCAATGATTATATCCACAGTTTTTTCAACCAATATTTCCCTACAATTTTATAATATTATTGTCACTGCTAGATACACATTATGTAATTTCTCCATTTTCTTTCATTTCCATGCCATGAATACTACAAATCTTTGTTCCATCTGCATGGATTTATACTCTATATATTTCTTAAAAATGGGATTATATGAAACATAAGCTTATTTTGCACCGTATTTTTCTCTTGGATTTGTACTTTTAATATTCATACTTCTAGTAATATGTTATCTATTTCATTATTTTTCTGAAATTCTTTTTACTGTAGTGAAACCGGTTTCATGCAATATGCCCTTTTAAACTTTTAAGGGTACATGGAATATTAATTGTATTTACATTTCTATACACTAGGTCTCCACAAATTATTTGTCTTCTATCACTGAAACTTTAGACTTTGGGATATTTATCTCCCTATTTTCCCCTTCCCCCAGTTCCTGGAAAGCCACCATCTTAGTTTTTAATTCTATGAGGTTGACCATTTTGGATACTCATAAAAGTGGAATGGTATGATTTAGTCCACCTGTGACTAGCTTATTACACTGAGCTGATGTCCTCATGTTTCATCCACATTGTTAAATATTGCAAGATACCCTGCTCTTTTAAGGCTAAATATTCCATTTCTGAAAATCAGAAGTGGGATAGCTAAAATCTACGTTAGTTATACTTCAATGTTTATTTATAAGAAAGAGAAAGACCACTTTTGTTCTATTATAAAAGAGTGACTATTCTAAAAATTAGCACACAAATGGATACTTTTTCTCTATCACAGTTAGATTGCATGATGGGGGATTAAACACTCTTATTTAAGCAGATTTTGAGAATAGACACTTTATTCATTTCATTACTCCTTCATTTATTCATTGTATCTATCAGTAAACAAAATATTTTGAATATCTCTTTGATATTAGAAAATAGATAATAAAAAAAGTGAAAACGGTGGACTATTCAGACATGTCTCTTTCACTTATTTTGCTTTGAGGATACAAATTTTTACTTAATAACTTACATAAAAATGTAGTATGGTTTCAACTGCAATTTTAACATGCTTTAAGAGAAGACTGCTTACTTCTATGAAAAATATATTTGTCATCCAAATTGCTTAAATAAAAACCACAAATAAGATCAGTATGTAATGGGTAAATTAAAATTTCAATAAAATTGGTATTGTGCCTGTTTAAAATAATTAACATTATAAATGAATGTTGTACATCAGTGAATTTTTAAGGGAATCTGTGCTGGGGCTGTTGATCTTGAGATCGAAAAGGTGGCTGATATTTTGTTCTACTCCCAATATTCACATTAAAATCAATCATAAGCACCATACTCTTGTGCTATCTAACTGCTCAATTTTCTTCATCCCAGGACCAGCAGAAACACTTTCCAGCCAACACAGGGTTGTGGTTCAAAAGAAGGTGGAATTAGTAGATGCAATTACTGTGTCCATTAGCTACTCATTTTGTTCATGTAGGGGAAGACGGGGCAATCTTCAGCTTTCACAATGACATGACTAATGAGCTTTTCTATGTGTCTGCCTTTCCCCCTGGAATCAAGCCTTTATTTGAAAAATTATTTCTCACGTTCAGGGACTTGAGCCCAGGAGCAAAGATAATCCAGCATGAAGGCCTTAAGGGACATCAGACACATAAACTCTTCGGCATGGTCCAAAGCAGCCTTGGTGAGGGTGTTGGCAGATGTCTCCTCCCAGGTAGGTTACATCAAGCATTTTGCTTCTCACTTAGTCCAAAAGTAAAGTCCATTTACCTTTGCTTTTTTAACATTCAAATTAGACTCAAGACTGAAATGATGTATCTTCCTTTCCAAGTGACTCAACTGCCAGCCTGTAGATTTCTAAGTGGCAGTTATGATAGGAGAATGTAAATACTTGTGTCTGACATACTTCCCGATAAATTAAACTGCTTGAGTATGCCGAGGAACAAATAAACTTTCCTCTTTTTGTTTTATGCATTGCTCCTGTTAGAAAATTGTACAATGCAAAATTCTCCGGTGCCCATAGCCAGTCTCCATGTCCTCAGTGGACACGGGGAGACATGTGGACATTCAGCATCTATCCCAAATACAACACATATCTAAAAAAGTTGAAGATAAATCCACGGGCTTAGGATATAGCTCAGTGTTAGAGCACATATGCAGCATGCCTGAGGCCCTGAGTTTGATCTCAGAATCAAATAAAATCAAATAATAAATTCTGGTATAGCTCAGTGGAATATAAATTTAAAACTATCTCAGAAATTAACAATTGATTTACAATATCATTTTTTTAAGAAAGAGAGATGGAGATACATAGAGAGAAAGATATAATTCTTTTTTCATGTGGCCTTTGTTTCCCTGTCGGTTGTGCATGTGATGTTGTGGTTCAAATCCAGGTCCTCATACATGCCAGGCAAGCGCTCCAACCCCCACATTATTATTTCTGCAGATTTAAGATAGCATCGTGTTTTACTTTGTTTAATATATAGCTATCTATGAATATGAGTCCCAAGGATTTTCATTTTCAATTTAATTGATATGTAATATTTGTACATATTATGTGGTACTATATAAAAATTATATAAATGTATAAATGATGTGATGACCTAATCATGATGATTATTGTTTCCATATTCTCAAACACAACATTTTTATAATACATTTTCCATGTTTCTAATGGTGCATTAGATTTGTACTTTTTGATGGAATTTTTGTGACATGTTCTTAAATGTAGACAATACAACAATATAATTTGTTCAATATTACTCCCTAGAACTGCCCTCCTCCCTCCCTGCCTCCAACCCCTTAGTCCCTTTGTTCCACTAGTCTCCCTTTGATTGTCATGGGATCTGCCTCCAGCTTTCTTTCCCTAACACAATATTTATGTGTTGGGAAACTTCAGAATCTTCTAGCTATTTTAATAACCATCCTACTTTTTAAAAAATATGCAAAATTATAATTCATGTGTTCTACCTATTTTAACTGAAAAAGCTCTCAGTGAGAGAGAATATATTACTACTATTGAAATAAGGCACCACAATAAAATTATTCAAAGCATGATAATGATAGGGATTTTATATACAAACCAATAGTTGTGCAAACTATAAGAAACAAGTAGTTGGTGAAAAAGTTCCCACACGTAGTAATTGTATAAAAATCAGCTAACTGTAGAAACATTTAAAGAAAACCACACAAAACCATAAAATCATGAAGTTTAGACCATATAATGAACTAATATTTTATATAGATTCTTTAAACTTACCTTACTGAGTTTCAATTTTTTCATCAGACAAGACTAATTATATCCAAGTTTGGAGCACTCCTACAGAATAATAAGGTAATTACTTCAAAATCCCTAGCATAATTCTGGCAACAGATGATATGCTGTATAAATGCTAGCCCTCTACCAGTCATTATTCTCCCCAAGAAAATCAAGGGAATCAAACTTTAACAAATGAAACTATATGTAACAATCTTAAAATTTTATGGACAGGCTTTAAACAATTTAAAGGGAAAAGGAACAAGCAAGAAGGGCTCCTTGAAGAAAATAATGTGGTGTGAAAATTAGAATTCAAAATGATGTGGAAGTACTGTACTATTTAGCAGGAGAAATGAAATGTTATTAAGTAGAGAGGATTCCGAATTTCAGAGAGATACAAGAAGTATTGAGGATCTGGCCTGTTTGCAGTCAGTTGAAACATAACTGGTGTTTAAGAAATTAGTAAAGAAAACCTAAGGGTATTGAAAGTGTTTTCCATACAAATATTGAAATTCTGTACTTGGACTGATGACAAGAACGGCCTGAAAGGAACACTTGCGGTAGCCGAGGAGAGGTAATTGGAAGTCACTCTGCCCCATCAACTTCTTAAAGGCCACTCTGTATAAACACGCATAGGTGTGAATACCCATATGTATGCACCTATAAAAATACATGTTTATTCCTCTAGTTTGAGGCTTACATAACTAATGTATGCATTATGTACTAATGTATACAATATTGAGGTAAGTATACATTCACTTCATATAAACTATTATATTAATAGTGAACAAATAAATTGTTTATCCAAACAGATATAAGAAATTCAATTTTCTACAGTGGGTCTATATTTCTGAGGTTTATGAATGATAGGGAGAAAAGCAAAGTCTGACACATTTAAAGGTTTCTAAATCAAAATAAACTGATTTTAAATGACACATTAAAAACCTAGAATCTAATATTAAAAGGAGATTTAGATATCTTCCATTTTCCCCACTAATAGAGAAAGAAAACAAAACAAATGGGTCATGGAAATGTCACTCAGGTGACGGAGTTCATTCTCATGGGAGTCTCAGAACATCCGAGCTGCAGATTCCTCTCTTCCTGGTCTTCCTGGTCATCTATGGGCTCACTGTGATGGGGAACCTGGGAATCATCACCCTCACCTGTGTTGACTCTCGACTTCAAACCCCCATGTACTTTTTCCTCCGACACCTGGCTGTCATCAATCTTGGCAACTCTACTGTCATTGCTCCTAAAATGCTGGTCAACTTCTTAGTAAGTAAGAAAACCACCTTGTACAATGAATGTGCCACCCAACTGGGAGGATTCCTGGTTTTCATTGTAGCTGAGCTCTTCATGCTGGCGGTGATGGCCTATGACCGCTATGTGGCCATTTGCAACCCCCTGCTCTACATGGTGGTGGTGTCTCCGCAGATCTGCCATCTACTTGTGTCCCTCACCTACCTCTATGGCTTTTGTACAGCTATTGTTGTCACACCTTGTGTGTTCTCTGTGTCTTACTGTGCTTCCAACAGAATCAACCACTTTTACTGTGATAACATCCCTTTGTTAGCCCTGTCCTGCTCTGATACCTACATTCCAGAAACAGTGGTATTCATCTTTTCAGGGACAAACTTGTTTTTCTCCATGATCATTGTTTTAATATCCTATTTCAACATTGTGGTTGCCATTTTGAGAATACGTTCCTCAGAGGGACGGCAGAAAGCCTTTTCCACCTGTGCTTCTCACGTGGTGGCCGTCACTGTGTTCTATGGGACGCTCCTTTTCATGTACTTGCAACCAAGGACCAACCACTCATTAGACACTGACAAAATGGCCTCTGTTTTCTACACCCTGGTGATACCAATGCTAAACCCTGTAATTTACAGCCTGAGGAACAAAGATGTTATAGATGTTTTAAAGGCACTCCTGCATATTCCATGCAAATCAATCAATCCTGAATAAATTTAAAACTCCAAATCTCTTGCTTTTAGTTTCTTCATAAAAACACTGCTCTTTAAAGAACAAATACTGGCAATAAATGATTAGAAACTACATTTATTTCAGTAGGAAAATTTTAAAATATTCTTCATCACAACTTTATCTTCCCCATCAAGAAAATAGCCTATGCATATAATAGGTAATAAATTGTAAAAGAAGAATATTTTATATTAAAATTAAGATACCATTTCTAAACAAACAAGAGATGGTGTGATAGCAGGGAGCCAACCTGAGGGAAGGCCTATGGATTTCTGGGTAAATGGCATTAGTTTTTCAAATCAAACATAACTACATCATAAGGGGCAAGAAAATCTTCACAGGGGATCATAAATTTTCTCCACATTTTTTGAATTGTAAAAATTCTGAATTATGGTGCTGGAGCAGTGGCTCAGCAGTTAAGGTGCTTGCCTTGTGTGCATGAGCATACAAGTTCAAACCCATATACAACATAGTGTCTGAGCAACAAAAGCCACATGAAAAAAACTAAATAAAATTGATTCTATCGTTCAAAAAAAATTCTGAATTTTGCCAACTAAAATCATATTTTCTGGGTATTAATGTAGTGAAAAAGCCACTAACCCCAGTAAGTCTTGGGATTTGAAAAAAATACTGAGATTTATGCTCATTGTCCTTCAAAACAAAATGAATTCCTTAAAAACGAGTTTTGTTCCTCTAGTCAATGTTTGGGTTTAAAATTGTGGAGTGAAATTTACCATTCTGAATTTGAAGACATTCGATGGCTAGTGCTGAGGCTAAGGGGTTCAATGTGTACCCCACCTGAGATTTATACACTTGTAATGCTCTCTGTCCAGACCATCCCTACATTCTAGTGTTAGGTCAGCTGCAGATGTAGCATGAAGGATCTCCCTTTTCAAGTCTTCCCTAACTTCCTGAGTATGCTTAGACAGTGCCTCACTTCATGACTGTGTCCTGAATCTCTTATCTTCCTTTGCCCCCCAAAAAACTTTCATGTTACTTCTCACACACACAATGCCATGGAACTTCCTGGGCACTGGGCACAACGAAAAGATCAGGGAAGTTAATGATGAATTATCCTCTTGACCAATAGAAAATTAGAATCAACTAATTATTTTCTTATTACACTTCATTAAATTTTTGTGATTAGAAGGTGTGTTGGCTTGTGTTGATGGAGTTTGAATCATCACATCTGAATAAAATTGTGATCAATATTATGTGAGTGTGTGCATACATGTGTGCATATGTGGAGAACCTTTAGATTATTTTTCATTTATCATTTATTCAAGCCAGGCTGCAGTTTTTTTGGCAAAAAATTTATAGCTAAATATATAGAAAGTGTATCTAGTAAGTAAACATAGTTAATTATATTATTGATCACTAGTTGATGCGATAGAACCTGTAAACATGTTACCTTGAGCAGAAAAAGAAATTTGATGATATGATTGCATTAGGGACCTTGGGATTGGGAGGCTGTCATGGATTGCCTGACTGGGTCAACTAACATCACAGGAGGAAAAACCATGAGAGTCAGAGCACATGTTACTGTGGAAACAGTAATAAGAATTGCTGGCTGGAAGTGAAGCAGATTCCACAGGCTCTGGGCAACACCAAAAAGATGTAAAACTAGGAAATAACAGCCCTGAGCTTCTAAAAGTGACACAGACATCTGTCAACCTATAAGCACATATGCAGAAATAAACAAATAAAATATTCATAGATAAAACTGTCAAGCAATTGCTATTGTTGTCCCTCAAGACCAGGAACAGCCTTTAGTGCACAGATCTTAGTGTGTTAGCATGTTTGTTTTCACTTGATCTGCTTCAGATTAGAGTTAGATTATGACTAATTGATTGGTGTCCCATAGTTCCTAGATTTGATTTATTACTCTTCTCCCTGAAAATAGCATAAATGCAGTGTCTTTTTCCTTTACCTCATGTTTCTGGTTCTTTCTCCACCACTCCATTGTATGTCAGTAGCATTTTACATGTATAGATATTTGGCTCATAATAACAAGCAATCTTTATTTTTTTAAACAGGAAAACTCTTAGGAATACGTAATACTTGCAGAACAATAGGGCAACCTATTTTTGGGTGGTGTCTAATTGTATTTCACTCCCAACTGCACTAAATGAAAATTCTACAAGAAGGGATATTAAATGGTATGGCTTCAGAACAAAGGTAATTAACTTTGTGCAACAATTTCAGCATGAGATAGAAAAATTGGTAATAGATTTTCTGGGTGAGCAACAGAATTGTGCTTTTTGTACGTGCACCAAGTAGGAGGGATAAAATAAGTGAATGCTTGTTCTGACTTGTTTTAGTTTATTTTTCCCCATGTCCTCTTTCCATGTGAACTAAATATTTCTTGTTCAATATTAATATTTGGCTAAAATTTTAGTTTTTCCGTGGTATACTTTTATCACTACAAACTAATGTCAATTCCTCAGAAATCTACAGGCCTTCCCTCAGGTTGTCTACAGTAGAGTAAGTCTATACTAAACTAGAAAATATGTAGGGAGACACTTCAGGACATTGTAATGGGCAAGGATGTTTTGGATATGAACCCAAATACACAGACAATAAGACAAAACTTGGCAAATGGACTGCATATAATTTAAAAGCCTGTATAACAAAGAAAGCAATAAACAATAAGAAAAAACATATTGAATGGGAGAAATATTTGTAAGATATAACTTTGCAAGGGGTTAATATCCTGAATATATAAGAAACTCAATCACCCAAAGAGCAAAAACATAACCCAATGGCGGGGGACTAATTAAAGATCTGAATTCACAGAACACATACCAACAGCCAATGGATAGATGAAAAATTCCTCAATAACATTAATTATTTGGAAAATCAAAATTACAGTGTAGTACCACCTCATCCCAATGAGAATGGTTATTATCAAAAGGACAAAAATTATCAAATGCTAATAAGCCTGTGGAGAAAGACTTTTCTATACTCTGTAGATGGCAATGTGAATTAGTTCAGCCTTAGATACCATCATGGAATCCAGCAATGGTATTGTAAGTTAAATGTACAAGGAAACCAACATGTTGAAAAGATACCTGTTCTCCCTTGTTTATGAAGTGCTAATCACAATAATCAGAACATGAGTCCACCTAAATTCCCATCAGGAGATCAATGGACAGAGAATCTGAGTCTCATAGGAGTCTTATTATTTGAGACAATATTTTGGTCCTGACACATTATGTTAAATGAAATAAGTGAGGTACAGAAAAATAAACACTGTATGGTATCACTCATAAAAGGATTCTGGAAATTTTAATTTCATAGTGATTGAGAGTATAATAGTGATTACCAGTCTGGGAAGAATATGAGAAGGGAGGAGGGGAAGTATTCTATCAACAGATAAATAACATTGCTTGATAGGAAGAACATGTTCTGCTTATCTGTGGCACAACAGGGTGAATATAATGAATGCAATATGATAGCACTTTACACCATGCATTTTATATATATATATGAGAACTTTGAAATTCATCACCAAAAAAAAATATGAAAGTTTAAGGTGATGGATATGCTAATAACCCTGAGTTCAAGACAACATAATGCATATCTAAATCAAAACACCACCTCATGACTGATTCATATATATTATGTGTTGATTTAAATAAGTCAATATTTTTAAAGCCATAACTATCATCTGCACTTTCCAAAGGGCTGTAACACAAATCTCTTTCACAGACAAGAAAACATCCTTTCAATGGGATAATGTAGAATATGCTTTGAATAAAATAATGATATAGATGGAAAGAGACAAAATAAAGGTTTGCATCATAGCGCAGGCCTCCGTATACCTGGAGTGACTCAACTGCTGCACCATGGAAGGATTCCCCACTACCCTTCTTACATCTTCTCCCAAGCTACATCATTACATGGGCTCCTCTCTCACTCCTCTTCTTTGCTTCCTGTGTTCTCTCTCTGCATGTCAGTTCTTCCACTCTTGTATTGCACAGAGATATTGCATTATGAAGCTCAAGATCTGTTTACAAGTTACTCCCCAGGTGTTGCCTTCCACTCTAAGCTACAGTCCTTCTTATCACTTTATAGACACTCAAATATTAAAATTACATTAAAATAACATAAAAAAACAAAAAGCTAGTCTTCTTGATTATATTAAAATCTCTGAGTTTTTCTGTGGATGTGGATTGTGCTGAGTGTATCATATACTATTTCAAATCCAGCCCCGTATTGGTATTACTTAATAAAATATCAAACCACTTAACTCAATTTTAGCTTTATCAATTATATCTGATTTTATTGTAAATCACAACAGCTGACCATCTTGTGCCAGCAGTACATATTCATAATTTGGATGTAAGGATTATGAAATTCTCCTGTACTACTGGTGGGATGTCTATTGATTAATGTAATTTTGAAA